>JAMKCH010006910.1:0-39663 GCA_023653785.1 Ophioderma brevispina
CATAAGATTAACAATGTTATTCAGAGCTATGCCAAACATTTTGTGAAAGTGCACAATCATCATAAAAATACAAATATAAAGACTATTTATGTATAGAGTACAATAGATGATGTGACCTGTGATGTCACATGTTGACATTCAGGACGCCCTCTGTTGTTTTCTGGCAGGCAAAATATTACAGTAGTTTCAATGACAAACCACATAAAATCTGGTCATAAATTACTTACAGAACCTTTCTTGATCTAAATCGGTCACAATATGCAGCTGGTAGCAATAGCAAGCATGCTTAATAAGAAAGTTGGTGTTATTTGATTTGAAACAAAAGTTAAAGCAAAAAACAAAATTCACCCATGCAAAGTATAGGGGCTTCTGCCTGCCAGTATTTCAGACTTTCTCTCTTATGCCAACAGAGGGCGCTACAAACATAAACAAATGTCACATCATCTATAGGTTCCATTATAAAAGACATGTTGGGTAATTGTTTTTAAAAATTGAGAAATGCAAAAATTCATGTATGCATTTAGGTCTGAAAGGTGTGAATTGTAGCATTTATTTTGGGATACCCTGTATCATCCGAGTCAAGAACTTAAGTGTCCACTTAGAGTTAAGCCTACCACGACAAGCAAGAAAACACAAACAATCTGGACTGCCTTACTACGGGGGAAGTCGTAATTGTCCAAGGTACATGAACCGTGTGTTAATCGTCACACTAAATTGGCTCAAAATGCCGAATGACCGCAGCCCAAACACCCAAGATTTCGGAAATTGTTAAAAGCTTCCACACGCATGGTTCTGATCATGCCGGGCGGCAGGTGGCTTATAGTGACCAAAGGCTATTCCCTGTTCCTGTCAATTTAGGGTTCGTTTAGTTTAAAGGTTATTGCCTGGCCACAAGCCAAACTTTATAAATAAAAAAACACTGGAAGTAAATATTTCCTCAAGAGTCAATTAGTTAATGCAGTTTATTACATTAGTGTATTTTTGGCTCTGAAATGACATATCAGAACTGAAGCCCCTTAATGTCCCTACTACAAAAATGACAGGCTAAAAGGGTTATTTTTTGCTTATGTAATGATATGTTGATTTCAAAAATATTGCCCACTGGCATGTTAAACACTCAGGTAGCATTTATGCAAATTGGTAGGTAAACATCAATCTTTCTGTGTGAGGTGTTTTAATTGGACACTTTGAATAGGGCGATTTGATTTATCCATGATTGCAATTTTAACTATTGCAGCTGAATATGTTCTCATCGTTCAGTACTGAATTGCATTTATTACATTTATTATAAAAAAAATTCACATTTTTAAAGTCTGCAGAATTTTGTGCCACTGATTGGTGGCCATCTTGGATGTGCACAAAATGTGAGATCTAGTAGAATTTCTTTTAATAAAAAAAAACATCGCGTCCCCCGACACCACGAGTGTCATCTGCCGCGCGGTCTATGAATGTGGCCAAAGTCACAGATGAGGTCAACCAACAGGTCACCCCACCCACTCCCCTTTCCACCCAGTTACAACATCGTCTAGCCTTACGGAACTCATAGGGCATGCATATAATTAAGGGTTACATTTTGACCACAGATACAACCAAAACACACACCCCACCCCACACCACACCATACACAACCCCCAACCAGAGTAATCCCTATGGTGCCTTCTCATTCTTGCAGATTATACAAAAATAGGGAGAGTGCCCCAATTATTGACAGAGAAATTAACAGTAAAACAAGTCCGAGATTTTGTAATTTATCCATGTCTATGGTAAATCTAATTTTTTATTGTAGCACATACTCTTTCTTTCCAACAATTGCTACAGACAAAATGACTTTAGATTTTACCGTAGACCATGTAATATCATGAAAATTCAGACTCCATGTTCTGCTCTTCCCCCAATATAACATATCTATTGATGTAAGATGAAACAGGACCTTCCTAAGAATATTAGGTCAACTCGAGATGACCTAGATCATCATCTTCGGGCAGACAATTACTACATAAGTACAAGCCTAGTTAACTACTACTTGCGTATCTCTCCACACAATAATGTTAAAGGTAAGAGTTCCGAGGACAGGGTCATGATCCACCTTTACACTGAACGAGCTAAAATGGTCTACTACTTTAGAAAGCACCGGGTGTTCCACACACTTTCCAATTTAGTAATTTGAAGATCACCTCCCTTTTTACTTCCAGGTTTGTCTTTAAGATGCCTACCACTACCCGGTCCATCACCTCAATCTCCCACCTTCAAACCTAGAAACCTTGTATTTTTTCATCTCATTTGCAAAATATTTTGAACCAACTCTTTCCTGTTATTACAAGTTGATACGAACGGAATAAAATCTACAAATAAATAAGCGTCATTTTCAGCACTGTGGCTGCCATCATTGCCGCCATACCGGAAATTGGAGCATTAAATAGGTGATATATCACAACAACCAGGAAGTAGAGAAAGTTTACGAGTATTGCTTGGCACAGTTTGATCGTTGTATATTATACTGGCGATTTTTGAATGTTGGTAACTTTAAGCGTGGGTAGTCATTACGAAGGTCAAATATGGTTAGTTTACTCATTATTGGATAGTGTTAATATATGCAGAAGTTTGGGGTGTTGCGTCTTACTTTGATGTAGTGGGGATGGTTTGGAAAACCCTACAAAATTGAAGGCCTTTCTGTAAGTTTTAAATGTGTGAGTTAATTCAAAGAGATTGCAAGAGTTGTGTTTGGGTAAACTTTCTGGTTTGGTGTGTTACGAAGAAATAAAAGGAGGTTTGTACTTTTTCAAGTAAAGAGGTTAGTTTAGAGGGTAATATATGGGTAGCATTGTGGTTGTCATTTCATCACCTTCACAGAACAGAAATAATGATGTACATATAATTTCATATAATGAAAATTAATGTTGGGAAGAAGCAACACACCTTTCTGTAAATTGCCATATTTAAACCTCGGAATAACCAACCTGCCGTAATTCAAATGTAACATAACACCAGTCTCAACCATCACATCACACTTTTTCTTAAACGTAACTCTTCTAATACTCTGCAGGTAACCTCACTATTTTAAAACCTCAAATGACTCCCCAAGAACAAACATTTCCACTAATCAGTACAACACACTACAGGTGCACACGTTGCTAAATATAATTCAAATGCATTGCTTTGAAGTGACAACTCAACGCATTTTAACCTCTCCAAAAGATCTCCCTACGTTTAAGTACAACATTCCAACATTACTTTCCGGCTATTGATTTTTTCTTTCCGTCGTTAATAGTTTCTTATATTATTTCTCATTACATACAGCAAATTTCAGAATCCACATTGGTGCAAATAAATTGGCCCTATATGTCTCTGGCGGCGCCCAGAGGGTGTTTTTGACCATTCCACGTATAGGAATGTGCCTATACCGTACTGTAACTAAACACATGTCAGTAAAAAGTTTTCCAAAAGTTTAACCACAGGACATGTCATAAACATGCTAAAATTCCCTTAAGTACTAATGCTTTCTAGGAGCTTAAATGAGTGTAAAGTCAGGGTTTTTATGTGTAAAGAATAGGTTTTTATTGGGATCACATGACCCATTGAAGGTGAAATTTTCCCAAAACTGGTGCATTGTGGGATGACTCAACACTCTCTGGGGCGCCCCATTGCTAAGGGACGAATTTTTTATTCGGCATTAATAAAATTCGATCCCACTGACTGTAATGATTCTAACCACTAAAATGGTTTGATCCACTGACTGCATGCTGCTCAGCTACATATGGTTTTTTTACAGTAACTCATAAAATAGTTGTTACAAACCTATGGACTTGGCTATTGTTTTATTACACAAGTACCTCAAAAATTGAAATGCTAAGTCGATTCAATGAATTTTGAATAACTTATTTTTTATGGCCCGTCTACAAAACCCCTAGAAAACTATATGTTGTAATCGGTGTCGTACCTTAAACCACTCTTGATATCATGTCAAGATTGAACTTGGCAAACCTACTGCACTTCTTCACCATATTTACAAAAAGCTACTCTAACCTTTACTCATACCTTGAGCGTCATTATCCAAGGGCCTGAACACCCAGGCTTTCCTAGCAACCCAAACGTTTTAAATTTGAAGACTACAGGCGGTTCTCTCGAACCACAAGTCTCGCCTGCTTTTCGCGTATAGCTGTAAAACAAAGAGCTGCAGACCAGATTGCAAACTGTCACAAGTGACGTGTCCCCAAATAAGTTGTGCAAACAGATACGTGGAGGATTGCAGATCTCCCCCTCCCCAACCCCCCCCCCTCCCCAATACACTACAACAACACCCCACCCCTAGGCACAACCCCCCACCCATCCCATCCCCCCCCCCCTCCCCCAACACCCCTCAACACCCCCTCCCACACCCCGCCAACCCCCCACTCCCCTTCCCCACACCCCGCAACGCCCCCCCTCCCTCCCCCGCCACACCCCAAACCACCCACACCCCCCAGCAACCCCCCTCCCCAACACTACGCACCCCCCACCACCCTCCCCACCACCCGCACACCCACACGCTCACCAAACCCCCGCAAGACCCACTCCCTCCCTCCCCAACACCTGAAACCCCCCCAAATGCCTCGTAACACCTCACCCCCCCACACACCCCCGCATACCCCACCCCACCCTCCCAACACCCACACCCCCTCCAACACCCACCCCCCTCCCCAACACCCCCAACCACCCCCCCCCCCCCAACACCCCCACGCTCCTCCTCCCCAACACCCGCAACACCACACCCCCACCCCCCTTCCCACCACAAACGGCTGGCACCACCCTCAACCCACCCCTCACCCTCTCCAACACCCTGCCCAACACCACCCCTCCCCAACCACACCTCCCCACCCCCCACCCCTCTCCCACGCCCGCCCCGCCCCGCCACCACCCCCCCGTCCCCCCCCCCGTACATCCCCACCCCCACCCCCCTTCCCCACCCACCTCCCCCACCGCCGCGGCCCCCCCCTCCCTCCCCCCCACCCCCTCCCCCCCCCCACCCCCCTTCCCCCCCCCCCCTCCAGCCCCCCCCCCCCCTCCCCCCCCCCCCTCCCTCCCCCACCCCCCCCCGCCCTTCCCCCCCCGCCCCCTCCCCCCCTCCCCCCCTCCCTCCCCCCCCCCCCCTTCCCGCGCCCCCCCCACCTCCCCCCCGTCTGCCCCCCCCCCCCCTCCCCAATCCCCTCCCCCCCCACTTTTTTTAAAAATACCCCCTCCCCCTCACCCGTCCCCCTCTCCCCCTCCCCCCCCCTCCCCCCCCCCCCCCTTGCCACACACCCCCCCCCCCCCCTCCCCACCCCCCACGCCCCCCACCCCTTTCCACACCCCCAACCCCCAACAACTCCCCACCCCCCCGCCAAGCCCGCCTCCTCACCCCCCACTCCCTCCCAAACCCCCCGCACCCACCCAACCCTCCCCCCGTCCTCCCCCCCCCCCCCTCCCCCCCCCCCCTCCCCCCCCCCCTCACCCCCGCGTCCGCGCCCAACCCCCCCCCCCCCTCCCCCCCCCTCCCTCCCTCTCCCTCCCCCGCGGCCCTCCCCATCCTCCCCCAACCCCCCCCTCCCCACCCCCCCGCCCCCCCCCCCTCCCCCCCCCCCCATGACAACCCCCCACCCCCTCTACCCCTCCCTCCCCCCCCCCACCCGCCCCCCCTCCCCCTCCCCCCCCCGGCAACGCACCATCCCCCCCCCCCCGCCAGCACTCCCCCCCTCCCCCCCCCCCCCCCCCCCCCCTCCCCCCCGCACCCCCCAATCCCCCCCCCCCACATTTTTTTCCTTTCTTCCCTTCCCTCTACCTCCCCCCCCGCTCCCCCCCACCCTCTCCCCCCCCGCGCCCCCTCCCCCCCCCTTCCCCCCTCCCCCCCCACCCCCCCCCCCCCCTGGTCACCCACCCCCCCCGGCCCCGTCCTCCCCCCACGACCACCTACCCCCCCCGCCTCCCCAACCCCCCTCGCTCCCCCCCCCCCGCGCCTCCCCCGCCCCCCGCCCCCCCCTCCCCCCGGAGATCCCCACCCGCCCCTCCACCCGCCCTCTGCGATCCCATACCCCCTCCCCCCCCCCCCCTCCCCCCCCTCCCCCCCGCCCCCCGCCCCCCCCCCCGCTGGGGGCCCCGTCCCCGCGACTCCCCGGTGACGTGCCCCCCCCCGTGCGCACTTCCGCCCTCCTCCCCGCCTCCCCCGTCCCCCCCCCCCCTCTCGCTCCCCCCCCAACCCCCATCCCCCTCCACCCCCCCCCCTCCCCCCCTCCCCCCCCCCCCCCTTCCCCCATCCCGCTCCCCCTCACCCCCCCCCCCCTTCCCCACCCTCCCCCCACCACCCCCCCACGCCGGCCCCCGCCCCCCCTCTTCACCCCCACCACCCTCCCCCCCCTCCCCAAACACCCCACCCCAAAAATTTTCCCCAACACCCCCACCTGCCCCATGGAACACAGAATATTATTTGCATATCCAATGTACTGTTTCAGCTATAACAGCATTAGCATATATAATTGGGTCAATTGTAACACAGAAAATGCCCTTTAATTTGGCCCCCATGCAATTTGACCTACTTATGAATTCACACAAAAGATGTGCCAAACTAGTCTTTCATGTATTGAAGAAATGTTGCATATCGCGATGTCCTTTCAGCGATACAGCACTGCTGCATTTAATTAGCTATTTTACATACCTAAGCGCTATATCACTTACTTGTCAAATGGCAACAAGAAACGCGCACCCCATAATAGGCTTCTCAGGCAGTGAAGGCATTTTGTGTATCCCGGTGTACCTTTCAAAGTATATGCAATACCTGATTTTTGCATATTAATTGCTCATTTGCATACTTAATTTTGCCAAAAAAATAGGCCCAAAATCTATTCAGGTCGAGAACATCTTCAGCCCAGCCCGCTTCTTCACCCACCAATTACATCATTATATCCTTAAGAACTCCTGAACCTTTTACACAAGCCTTTTTTTTTCTTATTAGCACATTAGGACACGTAATTAGCATCTTTTAACGAAAGCCAAAATGCCATTTTGACCAATTATGATTCAACAAAGAATTGCATGCATAGTATTCTTTCATGTAGCGAGGAATTTTGCCTACCGATGACGTTTCGGATCGAATTATTCATATTTTAATTAGCTCATTTTGCATACCTAAGCCGCATATATCACAACACTTTCAAATTGCAAAAAAAATGTGCACCTTGATAGGCTTTCATGCAGTGAAGGAATTTTGTGATCCGATGTCCGTTTTAAAAAATTAAGCAAATACGCTAATTTTGCATATACTAGCTCATTTGAAACGTTTAATTTGCCCCGCAATACCCCGAAATCTAATCAGTTCGAGACCTCCAAGCCCTCTCCCTTCCACCAAGATACAACAACATCATTATAGCCTTATACGAACTGCTGAAACCTTGTACACAAGCCTTGCGGTAAAAATTTTCTAAAGTAAATGCAAATTAGATACTTAATTAGCAATTTTACGCCAAATTAATCAATTCGATACTCATGTACCCGCCTCCTTTCCAACCAAAGTTTACAAACAACACACAATCGAAAAAAATATCCCCTTCGGAACCCATATAAATCGTACACAGCAGGTAAACACGGACGGCGAGCAGACACAGCGATGACAGACGACAGACAGACAGCAGAAAAGTTATTACTAAGTCCCCTGCCGCACAAAATTCTCATGGCTAGACAAAAATGTTGTAACGACCCTGATGGTATCCATTATTGTACTACTGATTACTAGGGTAATGTTTTCACCCACTCCATTGACTCCCAACCATGACTTGGTCTTCCTTGGGGGACCTGGGGATTCCCTGGGCTAAGGAAATAATCACATTGCCCATCAATCCGCTTCTGCTTTTCACCATTTACCCACCATGACTTAGTCCGTCATTTTCCGAATAGCACCTCTCTCGGATTGGTTGCTGGTGAAAGCTTTAGATTCAGAATTCAGTTTAATAACCTGGTGACCTGGATACGTTCATTAGTAAAGTAATTTCACAAATTTTGGAAACGGTTGAAAATGCAAAATTTAAATCCCACAAAAATGTGTTGTTGTTAATATCAATGTTAAGCTAAGTAGCATCTGTGAAAATAGTGACCCTAAACGCAGATGTCGAATTGTTGCAGTCAACAAAAATAACCACTATTGCAGTATTAAAGCAGTCACACAAAAACTTTTTTCTTCAGTTTACCTGTCAAAATGAAAAATTGGCCAATATAAAAGGAAACATTGTGGTCTTTACAGATTTAATGAACTATTCCTTTCCCAATCAATCGAGTAAAACCTCACTGTTATCATTATTTCATAGAGATTTTAAATTTACTTTTCAAATGAATTGGGGTGAACAGCCACCCAACTTCTATCCTGTATAAAACTTGAAGGTAAAGGGGTCTCTGTCCATAACCTCATCACCACTTCTTACCTAAAAATGGTGAGATTTTTATATCATCTGACATTTACCCTTGGTATCCTTATGTTGGGACCTTGGGAAAACAAGAATTGCTCAAAACACAAACCCACAAGATAGGAATGAACTAAAATTGTGAACATATTTTCTCTTCTCAAGGATATGTAGTGAACCATGAATAAAACAAAAAAGGTGTGGACATGAAATGCACCTTTAAGAATTAAGCAGTTAATAATATTCAAATCCATCAATTCTATGAAGAAAATTCAACGGAGTCATATTTCAAACCAGAATTGAAATTTCCTTGCAAATTAACAAAAACCCAACTGGCCTCTGATAAAATGAAACTAATATTCAATTTTAACTCTCAGATTAGGATACAAACTCAATTGGTTCAAGTATTCATACAAATTTGACTTTCTTTGTGAATTTAACACCAAAGTATGAGAATAACTCAACTTGGCCTCTGCAATAAACTGCATGTATTTAAGTTTATTACTTTACTCTCAAACAGGCCATCCCAGCCCAAATATTGCCAGGTTGTGGAAAAGGATGTTTATTGCTCTGATCTTTCAAAAGCGATTACCTATCACCTGATATAACGCTCATCGTTCTGCCAATCTCTATCTGACCCATGCTAATTATGATTACATGCTACTTATGTCAGAAATTGCACATATTTGTGAAAGACGTAATGTGCGATTATCATACTTGCCTTCCCACTGCGGATATGTCAGAGGGTCTTTTACCGCTAACAAGATCTATACAGTCTTGTGCAGTGAGCTACGATTAAAAAAGGTACAGAAAAAAGGACATTTGAAAAGGACTCTAACTTACACACGGTAGTATTAAACCATAAGCCGAGCCAAGGAAGAACAAAACGATTGCGTTTCCATTTGATAGTGTCCCAGGTAAAGGGGGATGGCCAATTTCATATATACAATTTTACTCTTTGATTTCACGACACTGGCCCACATACCTTGGTTTTACACCCTGTACCCCCGACCCCATCTGTTTCAAGCCGATATGTCAATCCATTTTAAAGGAGAACCGTACTAAGAATAACTTATAACAATATACGCTATAAAAATAATTATGACACATTCGAATGGTTTCATGGAAGAACGGGAATATCCTAACAATAAAAATAATTTAAAACATTTTGTCTGGACCATGCGCTATTTGAAATTCGCGCTAGTGTATATGGGATATGTATTATACGTGTTAGGGTATACGGAGGCACAGTAGCGTCATACACCTTACAGGTGACGCTTCATAATGTGCTTTAATGGTGGTATGACACAAACGTTGACGGCGGGGTTATGCATAAAACACGGTCTTTATACAATACGCAAAGTTTAAATCGTGCTACGGTCGACTAAGTGTGTTAATCATTGTTATGGTAAATATAATTCCGTTTAGATGAAACCACTCGATTACGGAGGGTGTCAATAATTATTTATAGAGATATTGTTATATATTATTCGTTGTATGGTTTTCTCTTTAAGAGCTAAAAAATGTGATTTGGAAGTCCACAAGGATTACTGTGTAGACTTGAAATGTCACCCAAAATGGACCAAAGTGGTTTTTACAATCAAAAGATCCAAACCAAACATCCTTCGGTGGTAAGATTTCACTGGAACTGAGAAAATAGTATGAGCAACACTTAAAAAATCCAGTTTTCCTGATAAGCCTACAATATTCTTGACTAGCAAGATTGCCATACCTTTTATAGCCACAAATGAACTAAAATTTAAACCTTGGAATGAAACGAGCATTTCCCTACACATAACCAAGCATTAAGCTACTAGGTATGATATTAACTCAGGCCAATTATGAAAGTAAATAATGCACAAATAGAAATATGCTTTTAAAACGTCTTATTTATCAAACTACAAATGAAAATGATAGCAATAAGTCTCTTTGCTTTCAAGCAAGCTTCAAGAGTACAGGAACTGAACCCATGAGCTCTACCTGGTAATTGGTCACAATTGAAACCTATGCTATTTTTTGATCCAATATCAACATGTAAGAATGGTGCTGAGGATTGAAGGGACTAAGCTTAGAATCTTAGATGCTGCATTTAAACTGGTTATCGATATAAATATGCTGTTAGTTACATGCCCCACCCCCCCCCGGCAGAAGAAAAATAACAAATTTGGGCAAAAATAGTTGTTTGGGGCAAAAAATCACAACATTTTGGCAAAGTCTCAAATTTAGAGTCCCCCCCCCAAAAAAAAAAAAATTTTGCCCACTCTCCTCAAATTCACTTTGCCATACGTTTCTCCCAGAAAAATAAGTCTGGCAATGCCGTTGGTAGATAGCCAATTGATTAGAAATGGGTCTATGAAAGGCAGATAGTGCTCAAGACGAGGGGGGGGGGGGTGTTGTCCAAATAAATTTTGACAACACTGATTTTGCCAAGATTTATCATCGGTTTGGTCTGCTCCCATCAATACCATAGGCATCATACAGAGAGCCAAAAAAAACTATCAAGACCCAAGTCTTATCATGCACCTTGGCTACATGTCATTTCATCTCCAAGATAAGACAGCTCTGTGATAAGTGTTTTTGCTATCCTATCAGCAAAGGGGAATCATGTCTTGAGTATCAAATTTCTGTTCCTGTTCAACTCGAGATGTAGAATACGTGTCTCGTTGATGGCCTAAATGACCAGTTGGTAAAATCTACGTGTTTGTACACTCGCATGAGTGCCCTTGATAAATAACCAATGGGTGTGGGTTACCCTGGTAAGAAAACGAAGTGGCAAACTCCACCATTGAAACTTTAGGATTTGGTTTTGCTGCATATCCATTGTCCTAGCATAAAATCTGAGTGTTTGATTCACTGAACATTGGAACAAGATAAATTCTAAACATTTGACTTCACCGAGTATCAAATGATGTGAGCGAATAAATTTTACTACTGAGTATTGCATTAGTGCAAGCATTAAAATACGGAGCTTTGACATCATTGGGCATCACATTGGTGTGAGCAATTATTCTGAGCGTTTGACTTTCATTAAGTCATCAACATGGCACAAGAACAATTAATAAATTCTGAGCATATGACTTAACTGAGTCATCACCACTGGAGCAAAGCGTATATTCTGGCATTTGATTCAACTGATATTCACACTGTTGTGGGAGCATTTTATTCTGCATTTGACTCACTGAGATACATTGGCACAAGCATTAAATTCTGAGCATTTGATCACTGACGTATCACTTGTTCAGCAATTCTGAGCATTTGACTTCACTGAGTATCATTGGCGTGAGTATTAATTCATGAGCCTTTGATTTCAGGTAGTATACCTGGCATTAACTTTAATTCATGAATTTAATTCACTGAGTATCACAGTTGCGTCGAGCAATTCTGGATCATTTGACTTCACTGATTATCCCACCAATTGGGCGTGAGTATTAATTCTTAGCATATTGATTTCAGGGAGTGTCACATTGGTATAACAATAATTCTGAGTATTTGACTTCACTGAGTATCACATTGGCATGAACATTAAATCTGACATTTGACTCGCTGAGTATCTATCACATTGGCTCGAGCATTTAATTCGAGCATTTGGTTTCAGGGAGTCTCACATTGGTGTGGAGCATTAATTCTGAGCATTTTATTCACTGAGTAATCACACTAGTGCGAGCAATTCTGAGCATTTGACTCACTGAGTATCAACATTGGCGTGAGTATTTAAATTTGGCATTTGATTTCAGGGAGATCACAATTGGAAGAACATTACATTATGTAGCATTTGATTCACTGAGTATCACACTGGTCGAGAATTTGAACATTTGACTTCACTGAGTATCAAATGCGTGAGTATTAAATTCTTAGCATTTGATTTCAGGGGCGTATCACATTGTATGAACAATAATTCTGAGTATTTGCCTTCCACGGAGTATCACACTGGCACGAGCAATAAATTCTGAGCATTTGACTCGCTGAGTATCACATGGTGCGAGCATTAATTCTGAGCATTTGATTTCAGGGAGTATCACATTGGTGTGGAGCATTAATTCTGAGCATTTTATTCACTGAGTAATCACACTAGTGCGAGCAATTCTGAGCATCTTGACTTCATGAGACACATTGACGTGAGTATTAATTCTTAGCATTTGATCTCACTGAGTATCACCTTGGCACAAGCATTAATTCTGAGCATTTGATTCAAGAAGTATCACATTGGCATGAACTTAAATTCTGAGCATTTGACCTTCATCGAGTTCACATTGGTGCAGAGCATTAAATTCTGAGATTTTACTTCAATGAGTATCACACATTGTTGCGAGCATTAATTCTTATAATGTTGACTCAGAGTATCACACTGTGCAAGCATTAAATTTCTAAGCATGTGCCTTCGAGTATCACATTTGGTCGAGCAATTAATTCTTGAGAGCATTTGACTTCACTGAGTATCACATTGGCATGACATTAAATTCTGAGCATGACTCGCGGAGAATCACACCTTTCATGAGCATTAAATATGAGATTTGACTTCAATGGCATCACCTTGTGCGAGCATTACTACTTATGAGCATATTGACTTCATGATTATCACTGGCATGACCATTCAATTCTGAACATGACTCGCTGAGAATCAACACTGGCGATAGCATTAAATACTGAGGCATTTGGACTTCATTTGGTCACACATTGGTGCGGCATAAATTCTGAGCCTTTGACTTGAATGATATCACATTGGCATTAAATTCAAATTCTGAACATTTTGACTTCAGTGGCATCACTTGGTGCAAGCTAGGGCCACGTTCTGAGCATTTGACGCATAGTAATTACACTGTGTTAGCACTAAATTCTGAGACATATACTTCATATCGAGTATTACATGGAAATAAGCATTAAATTCTAAGCATTTGACTCGCTAATTATCACCATTTGGGCGAGCATTAAATTCTAGGCATTTGACTTCACCAGAGTATCCATTGGGGAGAGCATTAATTCCAGCATTTAACTTGTAAGCTTGTCAACTGTCAGTACATACAGCATGCACCCTGATTCAGAGGCAAAATCTATGTGTTCCAGAACCATTCATGATAGTCAATCTTAAACTTCTGGAGTCCCCACAAGCTAATTTAATATGATGAAAACATCTGTGCACCAAATTTTGCACTTGATGCGATGGTGATCAGCGACAAAGTCTGGAACATTAGATTTGAATGATACACCCCAGATGACTTAGTGAAAATCAAAACAGAAAATTGTTCATTCAATTCTGAAGCACAAGCAGTATAATATTTAAGAAACATTTTGGTGTATACACACCAATATGGGCTTGTGCCAACGCTGAGTTAAAGGGGCACTACCCGATCCTTAGTCTCAATCACACACACACAACCTTTCCACGCCTCAAACCTGAGATTTGATTACCATTAGAAAGCTGAATTTTTCTCATATACACGGTAAAATATTTTGATGTTAGAAACCGTTCCTCATCAAGTTGATCTCTAAAACTACAATCTTGTTCAAATTGTTGGTACACTTTGTGACAGATTTTGGTTCCCGCCAACTCATTTCATGTTGCTGAGCACTACACACTTAGGGGCATTCTCGCTCCATATTATTTTCAACACGGACCTTGGGAGGGGATTGGGAGGGGGAATGAAGTTTAATTGTTCCAGATGCGTCTTTTCAAGCCTATTATCTCTTTCAATAGCGCCAATATTAACAAGGTGGTTCTCGAACCAAAAGGTCAACCCCCGCCCAGGCCGTTAGCTAAGAACAAGAAGCAACAATTTTAAAGTCTCAGGGGAAGATTGTGATTGCCCAACCAAGTTTCATCATCCTCCTACCAACATATTAAGTGACTGACCTCGGATGAACCCGACATGACCTTGAAAATGACCTCCAAGTGTCAACACTGAATGTTGACCACATCCCACAAGTTTCATCTCCTACCACTGATTAGTGATTTGACCTAACTGACCACACATGACCTTGAAATGACCTTAAAAAATTTTTGGTACTGAATGTTGAACCCACACACCACCAATTTTCATCCTCCTACCACATGTTAGTGTATTTGACCTTGATGACCCCCGGCATGACCTTCAAAGGACCTTTCTACAAATCTTGCACTGATGTTGACCACACCCCAACCAAGTTCACATCCAAGGTCAAATCACCTACATTGTGGTATGGGAGGATGAAACTTGTGGATGTTGACTCACCCCCCCACCAAGTTTCATCCTCTAACCACATATTTAGTGATTTGACCTTGGTGACCCCCAGCCTTCACATGACCTTCAAAGTTTTGAACGGGTTTTTGATCCACCCACCAATTTTCATCCTCCAACCACATGTTTAAGTGATTTGTACCCTTGGATGACGTCGATGACCTTGAATGACCTTCAAAATTTTTGGTACCGAATTTACCACACCCACCAAATTTTTCATATTCTCCTACCACATGTTACGGGATTTGACTGGATGACATCGGGATTCTTGACATGTACCTTCCCAACATTTTTGGTACTGAATGGTTGACCACACCCCACCAATTTCATCCTCCTACCCCCTGTTAAGTGATGTACCTTGGATGACCCCTCGGAATGACCTTGAATGACCTTCAAAATTTTTGGTACTGAATGGTGACCACACGCACCAATTTCATCCTCCTACCACATGTTAATGGATTTGACCTTGTATGACCTTCGTATGACCTTTAAAATGACCTTCAATATTTTCGGCACTGACATTTTTACCACAACCCACCATTTTCATCACATCATTCCTACCACAACAATAAGGTTTATAAGCAAATTTAACTCCATTTTATGCCTATTTTTGACCCCATTTGACCTTTGACCAATGCCACATGAACCTCCTCCGAACTCATCCGCAGCCCTACTTGATTGACATCTATGGTGCGAAGAATGGACACCCATACTTTTCTTTGCTCCAATCAAAGATATCGGTGTTGACAACGATTTATTATAGGATTTAGCCGTATTTTTTCCATAGTTGACCCTATTTTTGACCCCATTTGACCTTTGACCCATGCCAACTGACCCACTTTGTATCCCACCCACCACCCTACTTGAATAACATCTATTTGCGAATAAGGACTTCCACACTTCTTAGTTCCAATATATGGATGGACGCACACACACACACGCCGGACGGCTAGCAGTCTATAGTCCCCCTTCGCCAACAAAAGTTGGCGGGACCAGAGGGTTTTTTGAGTCATCCGCACAGTGCAACCAGTTTTGGGAAATTATCACCTCAATAGGGTCATGTTATCACATAATCGTATTCTAAACACACAAAAACCCGAATTTAACGGCTCCTTTTAGCCCCAAACAAAGCGTTAGTTCTTAGGGAATTTTTTGCATATTATGAAATGTTTTTGTGGTTTTAAACTTTTGAACAACTTTTTATCCCTTAAGTTACTGACATGTGTTTTAGTACAGTACGGTAATAGGCACATTACTAAACTATGCGTCATGGGATTGATTCACAACACCCTCTGGCTGGGGGAACCAACAAGTGTTCCCAAGGCCTATGAACACGATTGTAGCTTTTGAGTGTTTTTGACAATGCCATCGCATCATTATTACAGGTCCTGGTCTGATCGCTAATAGGCTCGTCCACCTCCACGGGACCGCCAGATTATTACCGAAGTGTCAAAATTTTTGTATCAGAAGAAAGCTACTATTTTTCTTTCCTCATTTAACACCGTGTGACATCTTAGTGCTAAATGATTTTTGCTTTGGAAAGTTATAACGAAAATGGGTGGCCCATTTTGGTCGAAGCACCATTAATTTTAACATAAACCAGGTACCCTAGGGACCCTCACAAAACATTTTTAGGGACCTCACCACATCATGTTTTTAACCTCGACACACAAGCTCACATAAAAAGCGATTTGAAATTCGTCGCAAAACTTTCACAATGGTATTTTGGGGTGAGGTCCCTTTTCTAATCAAGATCCAATTTTCATAATACTTAAATCGGACCAACCCCCTTTAAACAATCAATAACGCATCCAACTTAACAATATGTGCAAATAATTTATCCTTTTTCACATTTTCCTCCAAATATAAATAAACTTGTAAACTAACTAGTCACCCAGACGATATTTAGTATGCAATTATTTGAATGCATAAAGATCATTAAGATGTTATACTTGTTACTAAAATCTGAATCGATACCATAATGTAGTCTAAACTAATATGACCCGCTTTTTAATTAATAACTTTTTTGTTCCTTTGACGTAACTCCTACGCCACTTGAAACTGTGCTATCTCCCAAGAACTGCTATGCCCATGAAAAAGGTCTACTAACCTTGGATCTGATAATAGAGGAATTATCATCATACATGATTTGAACGGGTGTGAATATCCCGAAATTTGGCAAGAACAATTGGCACCACTGTGTACCAAGTCAGGTTGTAAATGCCGTGTCCTACCATGAAGACCCTTCTGTAATCACTGTTTCCCCTTTTAGTGGCCTAGCGAACATCATGATTAAACGCTTAGAATTCAGAAAATAAAACATTACAGTGTGTTAATGTAGTTGCTGCTAGAATGCATATCAACTCATCATTTACCCAGGATTTATGGGCAGTTTCCTTGCTATCAACAAAATCCGGTTTGAAACCTAAAATTTAATCCCAAGAAATCCAGAAGAGATAGCCAATATCGCTTTATAATACCGTGCGAATCCAAATGCCTAGATGCCAAATCACCGCAAGTAGTCACAAATTTGATACTGTATACGGCAGAGATGAACCATAGTTTAGTCCAATTGCCTGAAAACCAAAATATAAACCCGATGGCAAGGGACAAAATTGGTAGGTAGCATTCCTATGACAGCTCCAGGGAACGTTATTCTGTACGAGAATTTAGGGTACAGACGCTTTCTCTAAAATCAATTTGGTACTTAGAAACTTGTGTTTGAGAGTTCTACCTTTTACATTAACACTTGATCTCAAAATTGACAAGGAAAAATTAATTCCCGATTTATTTTATTTATGACAGAAATCGAAAATCTCTGAAAATTCGGAAAAGTTACATCTTGCTACTGAGTAAACACGATACTCTGGCATCATAATTAACTTTAACATGTTTCTGCAACTCTGTTTCTCCACCAAAAATGTACCACCAGTTCAGGGGCCGACTGCCGGGGATCCGGCAATGTTGCCGCAGCGGCAGTATATTGCCAGTTGGACCAAACATAAAAACAAAGCACCCTCTGCGAAGTCGGAAACTTAAACGATTATATGCGATTGGGGGACTTTATTATTTTTAGGGGGAATTCCATATATTACCCATGACACGGATATGTTATGTTATGTCGCCAAATTTCACCCAGGACAAATTGTCACTTGGGGTTGTGTAAAAATTGGGAGGAAATTCAATTTTTGTCATTTTTTACTTTTTATTGAATTTTAGGATTTAAAATCGTTCATGATATCACAAAATATTTTTTTATTCGTAGTAAACATTATTTGACGAAATACTGTAACACTCACTTTCTCTAGCTAAAAATACCTTAGTAAATTAACTACAACTTTAAATTTACCGCCCTTGCCCCAATTGCAGTGTGTGTTTTTTTTTTTTTTTTTTTTTTTTTCGGGGAAACGACACTGACGGTTCGGCAACACTTGCCGGCTACGGCAACATGCCGTATCCGGCAGTCGGTCCGAACTGACCACGATCAAGTCAAGGGTTTTCTGCAGTACACATGGAATAGAGGATAAACATTCTACTTCTTTGGAAAGTCAAGACCGTTCCTAGAGGAGGTGGGTCGGACTTTGCGGGTTTGTGTTATGAGCAAAGAGACCAAAAATGCTCATTTCCCACGGTCCCACAGGCACGTGTTAGTAATTTCTGTCCGTTAAGGACAGAAAATACAAAATTGCGATACTTATTAGACACGGCCGAATTGAACGTAAGATTTGGAACATGGATTAATAAGGTGAAAGTTCGATGTATGAAAATCTCAACTTTTTTGAGGTAAGTTCGGAGGGGACGCGGCTGTGGATCACGAAATGCACCTTAAGCCCCTATTAGAGATAATCGTTTTTCAATTTTTTCAAAAATTTCAAAAATTATTCATTTTCATTACAATATTTGGAATCAGCATGAAAATGCATGAAATGAGTCCAAACAAGCCAAGTCAGTGTTGGAGATGGCTTCCCAATGACCTGTGGTAGAGTTTGAGAAGCCACCTCAAAAGCCTCTGACTTATGTGTTAACTTATACAGAATGAAAGGTGGTTTACGGGACACTGCCGAAAAACTACCTTAAGACCCCTTGCACTTTGGATGGGTAAACATTTGCAAGGATATGCCCATTCTGATCTAAAGGATTTGTTTGGATAAATGCACAGAAGTTCTAATAAGGGAAATCCATATTGTCATGACTTCAACACCATACACAATATTTATAACAGGGGTGATTCAAAAAAAAGATGCACATTTAGAAGGAAGAGACTTGCAAGTGCTTGTCCTGTATCATAGAGCGCGGCTTCAACTCAACCCTCTGAAACCCCAAAACAAGTCCACTTAAGCTTTAACTCCCTGGAGTCTACTTCTTACAGTCTGGGATGCAATTACACAATAAACCTTCTGAGCAACCACATAAAAACAGTGCTTCTATTTCTCAGGGCTAATTTCAACTAGTAGACCTCAGGGGTTGAAAATAGTCAGTACGACTGTCTCCAATTCAGCCTACACAGAGGAACATGGATGCAAAATAAGCCACTGGTGCCCCTAAGACCAGAAATCAGTGACAAGCAGCGGGCATATGCCAAGTCAAAGACCTCTAATTTCAGCTTTTCTCTCTCTCTCTCTCTCTCCTCACTTTGAGTTTTTGTAAAATCTACAAATTTGCAACTGTAAAAGGCAAATAACTAGAGGATACTAGATATTATTTCATGTTTCAGGCAATATCCTTTTGAAACCAACAGACAGCATTATGGCCTACTGAAATTATGGTAAAGGTACATTGCAATCGAGCACCTTCATTTTTGTGTACGGTTCAATAGGCAGGCTTCCAAAACCAGGTGCACACAGGCACAGGTGCATGTAGCCGTCTCTCTTGTGCATATGTGTGTATGTAAATTTAAACTTTGTGAATATATAAACTATGCAATTTTAGGTTTATTCATAGAAAGTATTGAATGTGAAATGATAAAATTGAGCCAACTGTCAAATGTCTACACGTACCAGAGGTCTGATAGGAAAAAGGTTAGCAGTGCCACAAATCCATGTTATATTAGCACTGAGCATTAACTTTACAGTGCGAATAAATTTGGAGTTACTGCACCGGTGCAAGTAATTCTAATTCGAAGCCTGTTCACTGGACCTTGAGAAAAAGGGTTATTTCCACAATTTCGTTGGAGTATGATGAAATGCATTTGAATTATGAGCAAATGTTATATCCCCATAGGCTTACTGTATTGTAATTTCTGTCCGTATGGACAGACAATACAAAAATACAAGATCAAATTTACACATAAGTAATGTAATGGTCAGATACAAAAAAATTGTTGAGGTACATCAGGGGGATAAGGCTGGGATAAAAAAATGCCCCTTTAAAGTTCCCATTTAAGAATTTAAAAAAATGCAGAAAAAGGTTCATAGTATTTTATTTTGAAGTTGATTACTGCTGATGAACAATGGTGATGAGGAATATTTAAATCCCGAGTACAATATAGGCCTAATGTAGTCAGCATCATGTAACAGTCTGACAAACACATATCTGCCCCGAAGTCTACAACCGTACAGTATTTTGATTGACAATCCAAAAATAGACCTTCTCGAACTATAGCACTGATAAACTTTCCTACAAATCTATCATTGGTAAATTTTACTCATATTACCCTATAAAATCAAAATCGGCCATAGTTAATTAAGAATTCTTTTGTTCTATCAAACCATGAACAAAAGAATTCAACATTCCACAAAAGCACATACCTCATGCATGACATCTAATCCTCATTGTAGTACACACCTGCAATTTAGAATTGTTGGTTCTATCAATCCATGAACAAAAGAATTCCACTATTCCAGTAAAAGCACACCTCATTCTGACATCTACGCCTCATTGTAGATTACACCTGCAATTAAGAATTCTTTTGTTCTATTGATTCATGAACAAAAGATTCCCACAATTCATGAACAAAAGAATTCCCCCATTCCAGGTGCAAAGCATAACACACTCCTGCATGACATCAAGATAGGTCTATAATAAGTAAGAACTGGGTTCAACTGAGGTTTGTAAGCCAGATTTTTCCAGTAGTTTCATTCTTTACATGTCAATCTAAATTGTCATGTTACAATTGATGTCAGTTAGGCATCACAATTTCCCTACACTCACAAGCCAAACATATACAAGAACTATCTTCTTGCAAGCCATATTTTCTAGACAAATATCCTAAATCTTATAAGCGACTAAATCTTTGTCCATGTTTAAGTAATTATTTAAGGAAAGAAAAGTTAATACCCTCATCATGGTTTTGAAGAAAACACTCCATGTGCATCAGTTGTGTGGAAGGATTTCACACTGTGCCGCCTAAGGGATATCCATGTTGCAATTATCTCGACATGATCGACTGACACCTGTTCTTAACTCTCCAACAACCGACTCTCTCCAATACTCCTTGGAATATCCTTTCAAGAACAATTTGCCTCGCCTTTCTCAGATGAGACATCATCACATTTAACATCAGAAGTTTTTACTCCTCTTTTTTCAATTTCAACATCAGCAAAATAACATCCATCTATGCACGGAATTGGGACCAGTGCACATAAGCCAACCATTCAACTTCAACCTATTTGAAGGATCAGCCGCTTCACGCTTGTCTCAGAAGGTAAAACATCCGACATGAGGTGCACGAAGATGATTGCCCGGTGCCCTAGACATCAAGATGGCATACTACTGCGCGCATTGAACTTTGTCCACAAACTTGCTTCAATACCACGTCCAGTACTTTGAACCCCAGGCAAGGCTCAGAAAGAGCAACAGCGGCCACCCATTGGAAGTCAATGATTATCTTGTTTCCCACTTTTAGTGTTTCATGGTCACAGGAAGGCAGTGACCTGTCAGGACAAGCGGAAACTGACCATAATGCTTCACAATAACTTGGAAGCGTGCCTAGCACTTACGACTTACAATTACAAAACAGAACCTTGTTAGGGTTTTACTCTCACTCTCTCTTTCTCTCTCTACTTCCGTCCAAAAGTGGTTTCCTAGATATCAATGCAAAAAAACATAATTTCAATAACGCCAATTCTTGGTTCTATTTCTTGACTTGAGCAAAAACAGCCAGTTTGTTCATGGTATCAGTTTTATATCCTGTGAACAAAACACCAGTACCCTTTTTTGAGACACTCTAACCTGCTGTTTTGTTTCCATAAATGACAGCTGAAGACTGACTTTCAAAGAGCTAAACAAGTTTGCAAGAGTTTCACAAAAAAATGCCAAATGGGTGCGCCCGCAAGCGAGTGCCCATCTCTCTGTCCTTTGGCGTTTGAGCCAGACTCCCTAATATAATGTTGCTTTGGGGGTTCGCCCCTTTCCTCCCCCACACCTGGGCTCGATAGAGGCAACGAGGGTAAAAGTCCTTTGCCCAGTGGCACGACACATTGGTGGGGGTACAAGCGGGGCTCGAACCCACACTTATGCTTAATGATGCAAGCGCTGTCCGCAGTACCACATGTACCTCACAGCCAACCAAAACACAATTTGCTTTCAAACACTTTTACATACCAGGAGCCTACTTTTTTAAAGACACCTATAGATCTATATGTTCTATCTGATGTTTTGAATCTGCTCATTTCCTGCCTAATATATTTATTGAATAAGGAAAGGACAATTGCCTCAAAGGAAATTATGTCTTCATTTGGACAATTTCTTCTAGACCATCTTCTACAAACCACCACTCGATTAATGACATCATCAAAGGTGACAATATAGTCAAGGCGAAAGAAGTCATTCAATTTAGGTAAGTATCTACAAGGAAGTTTTAAAGTCTGCAGTAATATTAGTGATGAGCAAGCAACTTGTCTATTGGTGAGGACGTTCATAGTTAAATAAATCGGTCAGTTAAACAGTCAGTTGGTTTTAAACAAATGACCCTAAAAATCACCAACCTGTAAAAAAAAATCCATGTTTTTTACACGTTGAAATTGATATTTTAAAAAATTGAACATTAATTAGAGAATACAGGTATGAATTTTTGGGAGCACGGTCCTCTTTACGACGAATTGAAACCAAGGCGATACCATTACATTTTTAAGTGGAAGAATGAGTCTGGAGGCCGAGTTGTTTCCAATGAGAAAAATAATAGTTTCGCCATGACCATAACCAGCGCGCCCCTACTTTTTTTAACGACAAACTAAGATATATCGTACTTATGTTTTTAATCTGTGTTTATAAAAGATCTGCTCCTCACTGCCTAATAATATTTATTGAATCAGGAAATGACAATTGCCTCAAAGGAAATTATGTCTGTCAGTTTGACAAGGTCCTCTAGACCATCTTCTAGACCACCACTCTATTAATGACAATCATCAATGGTGAAAATTATGGTCAAGGCAGAAATAAATGCATTAAAGTTTTAGTTAAGTATCTACAAGGAGTTTAAAAAAGTCTGCGTAGATTAGGTGAGGAGCAAGCACTTGGTCTATTTGTGGAGGAACTTTCAACTATAATCGGATCAGTTAACAGTCAGTCGTTTATAACCAAATGAACCTTAAAAAATTGCACCAAACCTGTAAAAAATTCATGTTTTGACTCCTTTCTTAAAGGTCACATGCAATGCCCCCACATGTTTTATGTTAAATAAGCTAAAAATATAAAGGAGACAGATAATGCAGTTGATAATAGGTTTTCACATATCGTAAGAAGTTTCAGGCGATTAAAACACATCAAACAAGAACGCACCCAAACAACACTTTTGAAAATCAAACACGTTGGCAACTCGGAACGTGAACGTGGTGGGAGTATCACCCATTTTTTAGTAGTGTGCCAGCCGATTGAAGTTGTACAGTCTGTGCAGCATTTAAAATTTATATTTTAAATCATTTCATTTTGTTACAAATTTAAGTGGTATTTTTGATGTTGAGTTTTTATTGGTTAAAATGCAGTAAAAAATAAAGTTCACACACCAACGAAAAGCGAAATGTCCGCGCGAATCCTATTTAATATAATTGCATGCATAACTGAGGAAAATGTACACAACTTGGTGTTGCTAAAATTTCTGACTACCACTATCATGAAACTTGGGTACGAGCATTTTGAAAGTACATAAACAAGTTTCGCTATTAATATCATCAATAGACCCTAATTTATTATTAAAATTATTAAAAAGAGGGATACAATTCATAGCAGTATACTTCGCAATATTAACGGGATCAATATGATTTAGTGCCAAAACCTCGCTAGTGTGTTGTTCTAGATGACATATGACCGCGAGAGATGCCGGGAGAGATGGAACTTGTGCCGAGATATTTGAGGGATAGATGAATATCACAACGCCGACGCGGCAACTGGGTACTAAAACTACATTTTAATAGCTTCAGACCACAGTAAAACAATGAAGTTTACATAATTAAGCAGGTTTGCAGGTGACACAATCGAGAGATAGTATGGTGGATTTTCCTGGTTTGTGTATCAGAACTTTGGACGATATTGGTGCGTGACAGTCCACCAATGCTAATGTCCGATCGCGATGTGAGCAAAAGGATACTGCCTTAGCCGGGGCCCTGATATCTCATTATAAGGGTCACGTTCCCGTTATTACGAACTTTAAACCGGCTTAAGAGTATATACTTGTTTTTCAAGTTAAAATATTATTGTAAAAGTATATACTTGCTGTCCTGGCTTGTGGTACGATATATGCGGTAGCTCCCAGTCTTTCGAACGCCATGGTAGACAGTTGTATAGCACGCTGTAATAGATAGCACACTGTAAATTATGTCTACCAACCCACAGCGATCGACCGCGCCCAAGCCCCCGGGTTACACGCTTAGATGCTTCAAGCCTTCGCCTGTACTTCACTGTGATACGTAGTAGAAAAGTGGTATGCAGATCCAATTATCGATGTTGTAGACTGATTTATAATGAATCACATAATTTATCAGCCAATAATTGCCCAATGGTACTATACCGGATCTTTTGCTGTCCAGTGTAATTATTAGGTTGATTTTTAGGCAAAAGCTCGAAGAGATTGGGAAGGGGTGCATGAAGTTCGTTGCACCTTTGTGGCTTATCGCTGTCAAATTCTCAAAGAAGGCTCACGACCGCCGACGATTTCTTAACTTCCTTTTGGCTGTGTACTATTTTATTTGATGGTGTACTTCTTCTTCATTAGTGGTGGACATTTGATATAATTAAGCATAATATGTTGAAAATGAGAAGACTTGGCCAGGGTTTGCATGCCTTTGCCAGCTTTTGGCCCGGTGCCATGCATTGTTTACGTACACATCCCGTGTCTTTTTGTTCGAGCTGATACCTCTATGACGTCATTATCAATGCCTCCAATTTCTATTCTGCTAACTTCAGTGACAAGATAGGCCAAAGACTCAACTTGACTTGAAACAGTAAGTGTTTGAGGATTAATTATGCTGCGATTTTTTAACTTTAATAGAGTTAAATGGTCATGAAGAAATTAAAAATATAAAATTCATATAGTACATTGGCTTTGGCATGTGAGCTTAAATTGAAATTAAATTAGAGAATAAAGGTATGATGTTGGGAGCCGGTAACTCTTTACGACGAATTGAAACCAGGGGGCGATACCATTTATTTTCTAAGTGAGAATGAGGTCCGGGAGGCCGAGTTTGTTTCCATGGAAAAATAATAGTGTCGCCATTAAACCATACCAAGAGCCTACTTTTTTTAAGACACACTATAGATATATAGTACTTATGTTTTATCTGATGTTATAAATCGCTCCCTTCACTGCCAATAATTTAGTGAATAAGGAAAGGACATTTGCCTCAAAGAAATTAATTCTGTCCATGTTTGGACACTGTTTCCTTCTAGAACCCAGTCTTCTAGACCACACCTATTAATGACATTCATCAAATTGTTAACATAGTGCAAGGCAGAAAGAAAGTGGCATTAAAATTTGAGTTAAAAAGTACTACATTGAAGTGTTTGAAAGGTCTGCAGTATATTGGTGATGAGAAAATGAAACGGCTTGGTCTATTTGCGGAGGGAACCCTTCAACTAGTGAAATCGGTCAGGTAGTCAGTCGGTTTAAACAAATGACCCTTAAAAAATTACCAAACCTTAAACAATTCCAATGTTTTTTCTCACTTTGCAATTGAAATTAATCATCTTTTAAAAGTGATTTTGGTCATGCAGAAACTTTACATTAAAAAAATTCCTAAATGTCAAAGGGCCAATCGGGGTCAGTTCAGGCCAAAAAACAGGGTTTTGGTTTGTTTTTTGGTTGTTGTTATTGCTTTTGGTACATTTTACTAAAAATGTCATATGGGGAAAAGGAAAAAGGAGAATGGTAAGACCTTGAGGAAAAAAAGAAAATTTGGGGGACGTTATTCCTTCGCTTTTTCACTTCCACTTAAACAGCTTAAAGGCCGACCCCCCTCAGAGTTTCATGAGGAGGGGCGCCCTCAATTTCCAAAAAAAATTGTGTTTTTTGCATTCCTAATAATGCTGGTCCATATACTAATTACTGTGTGAAATTTCGAAGCTTTTCGAATTCCTTCATATAGAAAATCACAACTTTTGATTATAAATTCCCCTTCCGATCCGAATTTTGTGTTATCACAATCTTTGGGACGTATAAACTACACATAAATGTATACCGCATCAAAACGATATATCTGATTCATCTCAATTTCGGAATTGTGCATTTTAGGTTACAATCGTTAGTTCTAGTTGCTCTTTTTCATTATTACACCAAAAAATATATTTTGAACTCTCGAGTCAGACTTAAGTGAACAGTGAAGATGCAAACAATACGTAGACAACATACAAATGTTCTCTGAGATAAAAAAGTTTAAAATACGTATTGGTCCTTGCAGTTTAGCACTGGGTCAAACATTTGAGCTGAGAACATCCTCCAATTAAGGAACGTTTCACTTCAAAGTCTAAATGCTATTTGTTGGGAAGACCCACCACATATCTGGAGGCAGAAAATATAAGATAACAGATGCCCGAAAATGACATAATTGGACAGTTTACCAACATTCGTCAAACCGGGTGTTCACTAATTCATTACTTCACCTTAAAGGGCATTTCGTGATCCACACCTCGCACCCGCTTACCTCAAACCATTTAAGATTTTTATATCATCTGAACCGTTAGCAGTAGTAATCATAGGTAACCTAATAGTACGAGAATTCGGCTCATATCTTTAAGAAATCCACAATTTTGGGTATTTTCTTGTCCGTAAACGGACAGAAATTAACAGCACAGTGGTCTATGGGGACGGTGGGAAACAGCCATTGCCAGAACACAAACCGTCAGATCGGGATCAACTGAATTTTGTGAATAAGCTTTTTTCTCAACCGAGATCTATTGACCAATGAATAAACAAAAGGTGGTCGAAATCACGAAATACTCCTTAATTCTAGGCACAATTTCCCTCAACATAATAAACAAGACATAAACCTTTTTACAGGTCCAAGATTTCATATAAAGTCAAAGAAACCAAATTTGCAATACCTCATTTGCAGACTTGTTGAACTTCTATGTGAACATCTAACCATGTTACAGACCTTAACAAGGGTTATCTAATTTATTGCTTTCCTTCTTGGACACAGATGTTGAATGAATCAGAGCGTCAATGGTGAGCTTCCTCAAAGTCCCAAATGCCCTTAATCCTCCTATTAATTACAATCTTTAATTCCAATTGTCAGTATATATAAATTGCAGCCTTAATTGGGAAATGCAAACAGCAGACCGCCCTTCAGGTAATTTGTTCATTCCCTCTCTACACTACGTCCCACAGGAAAACGTGACATTTTGGTTGCCCTTTTGACAGTCCTTAAAGGGGTTGTGATAAGGCAGTTTTAGTGCATTTTGATTGCCTATTTTAAGAAAACTTAAAGCAGTGCCAACATAACAAGAATTACGCAGTGCGCAATTAAGATGGTCCCACAATCGTGGTTTAATCAAACTTCATTAAAAATATGCAAATGAGCTCATTAATATTCATAACCTGTCCAAAAAGTATACAGTACATGACCATGTCATGTTCTATCACCGTGCCATGTTAGAAGTTCGTTGACTAATCAGTTTTAGTCTGTTGAGTGGATTGATGAATTTTCTTCAATAACATGCAAATGAGCTAATTAATTATTCATAACCTGACCACAAGTATACAGCACATGACCTTGTGTTTTCTCACGCATGCCACCGTTAGAAATTCACTGAGTAATCTGTTAGTCTGTAGAGTGGATTAATGCTTTTTCTTCAAAATATGCAAATGCTCCTATAGTAATCATATACTTATTGTGTGTACCCAATTATAAAACATTAATTTTTGAAAGCTTTCTTTATTCAAATATTGGTATTTTGGGGAAATTAATCTATCTTGAGAATGAGAAGGTTTACGTTTTTTAATTGTTTCACACAGATGACCTAACAGCCAATGTTATTGGTCATACATAGGGTTATATGATATATTTAGCCAATCACAGACAAGGTAAGAAAAGCATAAAGGTTTGCATAGATAGAAGCTCTTTTTTGATTGGTTAACAGATGTTACATCATAGTGTATCAACAGAAACAGATACTTTTTCTTTTGAAAACAGCCTTAAGTTTCTGGTCATGTCAACTGTAAATATACAGGAAAGCGATGTCAACAATAGTCATAGATTCTCCCAGAAAGTGGAGACTTATATTGTTATAGTGTTTTGACATCTTAATCCTTGAAAATTAAATCCGGTATGGGAGAGATGCCAAGAAGTATATAAATAAAGAATAACTTTGTGCCAAAGTTTCAAGACACAAGTTTCAAATTTAGGCTTCATTCTAAAATGACTCCAGCACTAATGGAAACCCCCAGCAATTAGGCATAAAAAAAATTGTTTGTTTGGCGTAACCCGATCAACCCTAAAAAAACCTGCCGACTCAAAAGTTTTTATGCAAATTAGCACAAATAAAAAAATATTCTGCCAACCGACCCATTATTTTCATCTACAATTTAAAAAAAATATTTTTTATCAACACAAAGACGTAAAAATAACAAAACAAGACAACAAAGCAACTACAACAAGTAAAATAAAAGATCTTTGCTATGTCATTGAAAAAAAGCTTTAAATAGTAGCATCTTGTATTCATGTTAGAGTAAAACATTGAGAAGATCTAAAAACAAAAAAGAAATAAAAAATCTGACCGACCCTGATATTTTTTCTCCGTTACGCCAAACAAACATTTTTTTTATGCCTTACCATAAATCAAAATCATCTCACAACATGCAGTGATTTCAATAACCAATATTTAGGGGCACAGCAATCACTAAATTGACAAACTTGGCAATAGCTACAATTTTGAGTAACATCACAGCTTCCCTAGCGTCTTGTTCCTGAAGGATATTGGTTTATTGAATGACAATGTCTCTGAGAGAGAGGAGTCAAGGTTCTACATATCTTCTTATCTCCTTTGTCACTTCTCTTATAGGTTTCCTTCCATTTTGAATTATGAACTGTCTTTGTCAAGTAAGGGTTCAAGAAATCCTTAATGTTGATACTCGCATTGGCTCAACATGTAATCAAGAAACCTTGACAAAAAATTCTAAATGTGAAAGTTATCAAGCAACATTTCCTCATTCCAAAAACATTCAGGCCTGTAATAAAAAAAAATCTGTAAACCGCCAATGGCGGTATGGACGGATTTCTTTTTCTCCCTAGGGGTATGTGCAACTCTGGGGCGTTGTTGTGTAGTATAGTCTATACTTGACTCAAGAAGGTGGAGACAAAAAGTCCATAAGCCAGTCTGCCTGCTTGGAAGGCACTTGAAGCTAAGTGGACTGTTGGACCCAAACCTCAACAAAACTCCATACTGGGCAGTTAGGTGGTCGCCTAGGAGCTTATCAGAGGCATAGGTCTAAATACTTTGTCTATAGACTAAAATGATATTGAGTTTGGCTACTCTAACTCATCTAGAAAAAAATTGACTTTTTTGTGAAATGTTGACTTTTTTTGACATTTTCCCACCCCCTGTCAGACCCAGGGGAGGACCCTGGGGAATGGATTACATGGTTAGTAGGGGCTTGTGCCCTCCTACAATATATCTAAGTTTGGGTACTCTAGCTCATCTGGAAAAAAAAGTTATGGCAAAATGTTTACCTTTTTGTGAAATGTTGACTTTTTTGACATTTCCCCACCCCCTGTCAGACCCAGGGGAGGACCCTGGGGTAATGGATTATATGGTTGGTAGGGGCTTGTGCCCTCCTACAATATATCTAAGTTCGGGTACTCTAGCTCATCTGGAAAAAAAAGTTATGACAAAATGTTTACCTTTTTTGTATCCAGACACACACACATACGTACACACATCCATCCAGACATTGCCATTTCATAAGCCGGATTTTGCTAAGCAATCCGTCCAAAAATGCTGAACAGTTGTTAACTAAACAATCGTTTATCTTCGAGATCTTCGAGGTAGTGAAGTGGATAAGTAACAATTCATTAAAATTATGAAAAAAGTAATTGTTTTCAAAGTAATATAGCTATGTCAGTGTAGAATGTTATTTCTTTTGGTAAAATATGACAAATTTGATGCTTTTACCATAGTTCAAAATATTATCCCCTACTTTTTTTTGGTAATATGCTTCCATGTGAGGGAGCAAACATCTGATGAAAAATCTGACCATGATGGGGTCACTCACTTTTAAGAGTGAGTGTTAGAGTTTGAATTAGGGACAAAATTAAGGGTTATGACTTCAGGTTGTGCCCAAGGCTTTGAAAAACAGAGGGAAACAAATTGATCTAAACACAGTGGAAGCTTTTCAATGCACTGACTACTCTCTTAAAACGAAAGAGTGAAAAACCACTCTAAAAGAGTGAAATCTCACTCCAAAAAAGAGCCAGCTGAGTGACGCATCTTTTAGAGTGAGATCCACTCTAAATAAAGAGTGAAAAAAATAACTCTAAGCAAAGAGTGAAGTGATCACTCCTTTTTTTAGAGTGAACTAGTCCGCTTTTAGATCTGTGGGGGAAAGCGTGAAACTAGCCAATTCACATCTTGTTAGACTTTGATTCCTTTTTTATTTTGTTTGTTTGGTAGTATATGGTATGTGTATAAGGGTCTATTCATCGCATCGTTACATGAATGAATATTGGCGCATCATTGTCATGATTCAGTGAGACATGCGTGATTGTGCATTTCTATACATGCACAGGCCTGGCCTAGCCTTTCGCATGACAACCATACCTTATTAACCAGGCCGTTTTTACCGAGTGGGTATTCAGTAAATAACATTTAATGCTATCTTTCTGCCACACTTTGTCGGTACATGCCTATGAATTGTGACCGACAAATACACTATACTCAACCCATAAAGATCTCTATGATTTTTTTCTCCACTAATTTCACTTCATCAACCATTTGCTGACGGTCTTGCCTAAACTCGGCCGCCATGTTGTTCGAAAATACTCACGCGATTTGCGGCGTGTCTGATTGGCTATTAGTCCTCCAAAACTCCGAAAAAGAGCGTTTTTTTTTCACTCTTTAAGAGTGCCCTCGATCAGAGTTCAGAGTGGGATTCACCTTCCGAAGAAGAGTGGCATTTTTGAGCCACTCGGTAAAAGAGTGAGCTCTGTTTAAACCCAGAGTTTCAGTTGTCAGGCTGCATTCTTCTTTCTCGCTCTTTAAGAGGCGAAAAGAGCCTCGCTTTAGAGTTAATTTAAATACTCGAATTCAGAGTGATTTTTTTTTCACTCTTTCTTTTACGAAGAGTACCTATCACATCCGATATTTCTTTTCGCTGATACTTCTTGTTTTTGAAACAAACTTAGCCCGACTTTATTGGGTGCACATTTGATTTTTACAAATGTACAGGCCGGCATGTTCCAGTTACAATCACATTACTAGTTAATGCACAAACCCATAACTCAAACTTGCACGGCCTAGTATCGTCATTCCTTAACCAATAAAATGCTGATTTGCATGAACACAGCACCAGGCTCGAGATTTCGCTATCCCTTGTATTTAACCAGAATTTTACAGACATTGCACACATTTCTTTTCCTTCCTTGTGATTCACAATCCCAACCATAATCATCTCCTTCACATGTCAAATGTTCCAAAAAAATTTCTGTGTTTTGGTATTTCCCATGGCTTCCTGCAATTACAGCCCTAAATTGCATCACATATTTGTCCCTTTTGTGCTTTAGCTTAATGAGAGGATATCATTAAGCATGGGGTTAACGCTACCCTGTGAGATTTCAGCCATCAGCGGAAACTTGTGCATTTAAGACCACTTTACCATTTTCAATATTTTGAATCATGGGTTTTGGGACAATTAAATGAACTAGTTTGTCCTCTATACTCCTAGGTAACATAACCTAGAAAGAAATGTGTAACTAATTGATATGTGACATTTAAAATTTACAGATACATTTGCTTTGCCTTTCTTTGTGCAATCATATCAACTTGAATGGCAACCAAAATTGTTTCCAAAACCTACTGAATCCAATCCCTTGTTTTGGGGATCATGTAGATAAGAACAAAATAACCCTTACAACTTCTATTCACCTAGATGCTAAAGATATAATAACCAGTGTTGTCTAGCAGTAATAAATGTGATAAGGGGGTCTAAAGAACTGCGGAAGAGGTGCGAACTGGGGGTTTTGACTGCCGCACATACATGTACCACTTTTGCGGCGTGCCGCCCTCCCCAGGACAAAACGCATTATGACAAACTTTAAATCCCACAAATCTTACTCTGCTCTACTAATTTTAAAGTTCACACACACTGCATTGATTTGATCACATTAACTCACCAGTCATTAATTCAACTAATTACCTATCCTCTCCTCCCAACCCTGGATTTGAGGAACATGACGAGCCTATTTGGGCAATCTCACTATCAACTATCAGATAGACTCTATCATCTATCAAATAGCAATAATAGCAGCTATATCAATCTGCAAACATCTCTTCATACATACCATAAAACATCAGATAGACTATTAGCCTAACCAACTACAGATATATCAGATAGACCTAATCGCTTATCAAATAGCAGATAGCAGCTATCATAAACACTCTCTTCACCCATGCCTTATTCAACTATAAGATAGGCTCTATCATCTACAAAATGCATATTTATCAGATATCCTCTATATCTAACAAATAGCAGATATAGACTATATCATCTCAAACATTCTCTTAAAATGACTATCCAATCATTTAGATAACTCTATCATCTATCAACTTCAGATATCAGATAGCCTATCAAAATATCACCAATATATAATTGTTCTTTCTCTTATCTTTAACACATCGTCTATCACTGCTATCCTCCCCAAAATAAAGACCAATCCTGCCCTTTCCCTCTCAAATTGTGCTCCCTTGAAGTCCAGAATCCTTGATGTGACGTATGTGCCTGTCCAAATGTCAAACTCACTGTTTCAGACCTTGCTCATTGACCAACCATTTTTACAAGAGGCTAGGATTCCACTTAAGCCTTATTCTGATTTGATAGAACTAGCATTCACCTGTTAATGTGACAGGACATGGCTGTCACACACTGTCAAACTCACCGTTCAGCTTCACACTTGCGATGAGCCAACCCTTCTTCAAGTGGAATAACCCTGTTAAGAAGACAACAGACCGTATCGAATTCAATAGGAGTGGCATTTGATGATGTACTTTATAAACCCAAGATTGGAATACTGGGTGTCAAAGAAAACGTCCATGTTATTGATATTATACACCTCATACATATCATGAGAGAATCATTCTTTTATGGTAAAAATCTAAAAGTTACGGCTAAAAAGATCGAACTATTTAAAAAAATTGGCTGTTTCCCGGGTCATATTTTTACCTGTTTTTTCCACATCATCGTCCCCAGAGCAAAAGTTCAATATAGATCCGTTCCGCCCGCGCTATATTTTTGTTTCGGTTCTCCTCCATTAAAAACGGGATTTATCTCCATATCCATAACAACAAATGGCGTCCTTCTGCTCCGAAAGTCGAAATGGGGCGTCTCTTAACCGACACTGAGATAGAGGAACTTATCTCAGAAAAAGTGCAAAAACACCAAAAGTGTCATCAAAAGTTCGGTTAAGATTTGTTCAGGAGTCACAGACCCTTTACTGCAAGGAGAAGGGGGACCGTCATTAGCACAAGCGGAGGCATTACCACCCGCGGCCGAACTTGATGTCTGTTAGGCCGATTCTTTGCAGAATCTCGGAAAAGCGATGGTGAATATTACGCGAAGAAGAGCCTTCAATCACTTAGTTCAGCAATTCAGGGCGGCATTTTGATAGCATACACGGAATGTCGACAAGTCTTCCACGGACCGGAATTCAAGAGGCAGTCTAACGTGAATATTCAAGAGTAATCGATGGTTAAGCATTAAAAACAACTAGGAACAGCCCCTAAAGTACAACAACAAGAAGCAATCCATCATGAAGACATGGCTAAGATAGACATCGAGTGCAGTGGAATCAGTCTCAATACCTATACACCCCATGGCCTTCAGAATAAGGTTTCATCGACTACATACATGCTGTATTTTGCTAATCGAGGTCGTGAAAACTTGCGTCAATGAACGATAGCATGATGTTAAATAGTTTCGTTAAACCGCACCCAAAGGTGCAACCCGGGTTGTATCCCCGTAGGTCTACATTGGGTTTCGGACAAATATGGTAGGCCCGCGACAAATCTTATGTACATTTCCAGAGCAATAATGCATGGTAGACGTTTGGTCACACAATACTGCCCAATTGAGAGGGCAGATATCATAGGATTAATGTTAACCTAAGGCCACTTTGGGATTACTTCAATGCGATCACTTTACGTTTGACGGGAAAATCGGCAATTTTCATCGGCTTCTATCCAGGAGTCTATCGCAGCAGCAGCCCTATGTGTTTTACATAAACTCTCTCGAGGGTATAATCTGGACACAAACGCTCTCTAACTGGTGGCCCCTGACCTCGACAAGGTCAGGTCATATGGCTATTGGCTGCGACAGGCCGCCGATCCCCATGTGCGAATTTTCACGTTCGTTCAACAGCTCAGTTTGGAGCTTTAGGTTATCTGCGAATATTGCAGACTACAAGAAGGGATGCATATTGACTTCGGTCACCAAGCAGCTCACTGTGCTAAGACAATGACCTTCATCACAGCCGTTTAGCAGTCTAAGCTCAGAAGTGTAAATCATTCTGTACACGAGTCGCAGTGAATTTTATCAGTAAAAAGATTTTTCAGTAAGTGAGTGTTACTTAAAGTCAATAAAGGTGATGAAGAAGACAAAAGAAGTTAAATGGAACACTACATTGATTCCAGAGTGACAGGACAGGGGAGGGGTCGGGAGACTAATTGTTCAAATTTCTGTTTTGAAAAAAAAAAATTGGATTTTCCAATGCGGCGCTGCATCGCAACTTCTTTGTGCCAGCGTGCCTGGATGCTAATTTTAACTCTGCACACGCAACAACAATACGATTTTGTTGCATAAGCTCAACATTCAAAATGCAATTTTGACCGCAACAGTTCCCGGATGGTAAACGAAAGATGTTAGGCCACCACCATTGATCAAAACGTGAGATGCAGCGTGGGCCAGTACCCTTGGTAAGTCATTTCACATTGCATTTTCCGGCGTGTTCCCCCAAAAAAAACAATTCGAATAGTTACTATTCTAGTTTGGCTACTTGGCTTTACTACTGTCGCTGTCAGACGTTTTAGGAAACTGTAAGTACTTTTCCTAAAAACAAATTTTTGAGAGCACATAACTTGGTCCATTGTTCCCGTTCAGTAAAATCGGTTTCGTAAAGGGTACTTGTTCGACCACCAGATGTTGAAAGTGTATACTGAGCTGACCGCCCAATGGATCAATAATGCAAGAACTAGTGGTGGACAATTGAAAACAAAAACAGAACGTGGTGAACCTGGGCGTGAAGTGTGTCCTGGCCAAATGGGTTGCTTTATTCCAACCACCACCAGCTGAACGCAGTACATGCCCTGTTGCAAGTCTAGAGAGGTACATCAGTAGTCTTAATCCAGAAATGTGATGCCTTCTGGCAAAGGCCGAAGACTGTGCCAAAAGGTGAGATATGGTAAATGACAATGTACCTGGGGAAAAACACGCCCTGATGAAAAAACTAAACAAATCTGTCAAAGAAACCGGAAATTTCACAACCGTACACAAACCACTGTTTGCGGGCTCTGCCATCCAATCTCTCGACAGGCTGGATTTGAAGCGCGAGATATTATGACTGTGTCTGGCCATAGTCAGAGGCAGTATTCGCAGTTATTCCAGACGAGCGAGGACACGAAAGAAGACATTGATGCTTGCCATCTCAAAGGTTGATGCCATCTTCCAAAGTTGAATCAACACTTTCAGCCATCGTCTAGTGGAGTTAAGCTTCCTTTGGAAAGTCTCACCGTAAACCTTCTTTCCAGCCATCAACAAACCGGTTACTCTTACTCTGCCTCCAGTAGTGCGCCATTACTCGCTCCCCAGTTTAACTACTACTCACTTCTACTACTCCCTCGTTTTGCTAAGATTTGGAAGACGCACTTAGTATGACAATCTTCACAAGAAGAGAGAGAGTACTTAAGGAATCTGATCAATTCCTCCCCTGTTGTTGAGGACAGGAATAATCACATGGCCTTGGGGACTAATCCAGTCTGGCACCACCTACTGTGCGCAACAGAAACACGTTCAATTTCTCAATTGCAACGTGCAAGGCAGCTGCATCAATAACAATGCCCAAAGTAAAGAAAACACGAAAAACATGTACATAAACTTGTATAATATTTGACATTTAAATATAGTAAAGTAATATAATAAATAAAGACAATCGAATGTGAAACCACAATTCTAAAACATTAGTTAAAAAAAATATTTATTCACGAACATTGGAAGTCGTGATTGTGATTGAACGACATGATTGATAAACAATGAACTTATATCAGATATCTATCGATTGAAGTACACTAACCAAAACATTAAAGGAAATCTTACGGAGGATTATCAAAGGAGAACACTATTGGTAAGTAAAATTCTTTTAAATTCATTTTATTCTCATGAATATGTATGGGTGTAATAAAACAAATACAACATGGGTAATTTTCAGGGAAATAGTGCAACTATTTATCCCTCGGGACTGGCTACAGCCTATCCACCTCACCCTCACTCCTTCGGGTTCGGGGCGATCGGCTGTAGCCAGTACCTCGGGAAAAATAAGTATGCACTATTTCCCTCAAAACCATGTTATATTTGTATACTGTATAATTTGAAAGTTTCGCTTTACAAATATTTTTCGCGAATTTTCCAAGTTTTTTGCCAAATGGCCTAGATTTAATGGTTTTGACATCGATGCAATACAAATCTATTGGAAAAAGTTATTTCGCGAGTTTTTAATTTTCGTGTTGTTATGTTCACTCGCGAAAATTCGCAAATATAAAAACCAACCTCGCGAAAATTTTTTCCACTTATACAGTTATGCAAGGTGCTATACCCAATACCTGGCCAGTCTGGATGGCAGACTAGACACGGTTTTTCCCCAAAGTCCTATTTATTTGATATTGTCCTTACTGTAACCATGGCATGTGAGTGAAATCTTGGTTGTGTCTTATCTAGGTCAAAGGTGAAACAGTCAGACTGGCGTGTCTTCAGATTGTAATTGTGTCCATAGACCATACTTAGTACTAAAGTACGCACTTGAGATGGCAATTTTGTGGAGGCCATTATGGGGCGTGCCTCACAACCATTGTGGTCTTTTTTGCAATTAATCCAAATATAACATTACCCCAACCCTCCCTAACCTAAATTGTAAACCATGACCTTTGATTTTGTGAATGGTGCTTCCAGAGGGTAGAACCCCTTTGGGTGGAATTTTAATCAAAACATTTACAGATTTGTGGAAAACACATGAACCTTTAGGTAACAGTACTTCAGAAAAATTCAAAATCAATTCTAGCATTGTCACCCTTGTGGCATTGAGCTTGTGGGTGTGTGAACCACAATAAACAAAACACAAATAGGCATACATTAAAAGGTTGATGAACGCCAAAACAAAACCAATTACCTCAGAAGATTGCATACATAGCGCTTTTAAAATTTGGGTATTTAATAATAATAATAAGTGTATTTTTAAACGCGCGACATTTCCACGTAAATGTGCTCAAAGCGCGCTGTGTGGTAGCCATGAAAGGCGCTCAGCACATTCAGAGAACCATAAATACCAGAACCATATTTTGCCAGAAGTCGTTTTAAAGAAGCATGAGGAAAACCAGAGTAACCAGGGAAAACCTGCGGGAACGCGTATGGAATCGAGAAACCAAATTCACAATAAAGCCAATGAGATAACGAGCCGCCTGCCGGCGATCGAACCTGGGACCTTATTGGTGAAAGGCGGGGAAGATACGCGCGCCAACCCGTTCCCCCGTATTTCGCGCATTTGTTTATATGTCCTTCAGATAGAAAAAAGACCAAGGCGAACTCGTATTTTACGCGATGGCAAAATATGTCCCCCCCGCCTAATGTTGCGATCACTAACATGCGATAAATGCAACTTCAACACCCTACCCCTTCCCAATACCCCTGCAACACTCCACCCCCCCCCACACCCCGCAAAAAACCCCCACACCCCTCCCAAACCCCCATAACTCCTCCAACACCCACCCCTCATCCCCACACACCCACCCCCCTCCCCCTCATCCCCCAATACCCAATACCCCACCCTCATTCCCAACACCCCCACACCTCCTCGCCCCACCCCTCCTCCCTGCAAAACACCCACACCGACCCGTCTTTAAAAAACCTCTCAACACGCCCATCCTACTCATAACCCTATACACGGCTCCCATTTCCCCAACAATCGCCCGGGACCCCGCACACCTTCATCCCTCGCAACACCACCACCCCCTCCCCAACAACACCACCCACACTAATACTACCCAAACCTCCCACCCCAACACCCCGCAATACCCACCCCACCCCCCTCCCCAAAACCCTGCAACACCCCACGCCCTCCCCAACACCCGTCACTCTCCCGTCTCCAACACCCCCCCCTGCCTCTCCAACCCCCAACCACACCCACCACCCCCTCGCCGGGGCACCAACACCCCCAACCCGCTCCGTCGCCACCCCCTCCCAGGCGGAACCAAATCACTCCGGCCTCCACCCCTTACATAGTAGTCCTCATGTAGTGGAAGGAATTTTGCCTATATCCGATTACCGTTTCAGAGATACAGCACTTACGCATATTTAATTAATTAGCTCATTTTTCTACCTAAGACCTAAGCCGCATATCACACATACTTTCAAATTGCAAAAACGATGCAATGCCCATGATGGATAATCCATGTAGCGAAGGAATTTGTGTGTTCGATGTACCGGTTTAAGCGATACAGTTATTACGCATATTTATTAGCGCTCATTTGGCATACCGGAACCCCATGTATCACATGTTTGGGTGGGGGGGCCCACATCTTGCAAATTGCAAAAACAGGCATGGCCATGATGGACTTGCCTGTAGCGAAGGAATTGTGTGTGGTCGATATACTGTTTCAAAGATCCACACCTAGGGTGAACATTTTATCACAGACATCCAGGTTAACATGTTTCTCACGGACAGACCGACCGACATACGGACATACGGACATCGGACATACGGACACACGGCCATACGGACGGAGCCCCCATTTTAGAGTCCCCGTCCCGAACGTTGTTCGGCGTGGACATAATTCATCTATAAAGTAGAGTTGAAAAACCATGGCCAAAAATGGAGGGATGGGATTATATCTTTCAATAAGCATTTTCCCAACTAAAAACAAGCAAACCTTACTTTGCGTTAAATAAAAATCAATTTCTAATTTTTTTTTTCAAACAGCAAAGTGTTTATTGGAACACAAAAGATAACCCATTTAGCAATTCCACCCTATTCAGGCAACTGATTCCACATCATGGTCTGCAAAATAAATAGGCTGTGTCTGCAAAAGCCACGAGACATTACGTTCTGTGCTTGATAGGAAACAGGAATGTGCTAAGTCCCCAACAGAACCACACTGGAGCTGGTGGATTCCAAGTTATTGATGTGAAATTGTAGACGGTCTCTGCCGACATT
>JAMKCH010006911.1:0-44195 GCA_023653785.1 Ophioderma brevispina
GAGAGAAAATTGCCTGTTTCTGTAACGACATCCTCATCTGGGAGATTGTTGGTCCTCGTTTCGGTATTACCTGTAATCTTTGAGATATGAGAGCTACCGATTGTCTTCAAATCGCCAATGTCGTAACTGACTGGAAATGGTGTGCTTATTGAGTGTGTATAACCAGAGTAAACTGCGCGCATTGATGGATAATTAGTCGTATCAAATTCAGTATTACTACTCGATGAGGATACACCATCTTCACTGTCCGATTCAGTAGACGAAGTATCACTGAGTGAAGATGTGATCAGAGCTTCTTCATATGCCATTGTTGTATCATATTCATCAGAGACTCTACGTGGAGAGTCGGTTGTCGTCTCGTCTTCGTTATCAACACTGATTGAATGTGAGCTGCTTTCAAACGAAGTGAAAAGATTATGGGTTGATTGGCTATTGTGTCTGGACTCCATGCTCAGGCTCGTTTCACTTGATAAATCATACCCAGTGGCGTTACTGCTTAAAGCCAAACTAAATTTAGCAGAAAAGAATACAGATAGGATCACAAGTGCAGTAGTAAATGCCATTTTCCCGTGGCTGTACATGTCGCTCATAATGAAGCATTTATTTTATACTTACTCATGGACAACGAAGAGTAGAATCTCGTAGCCAAAACTGTATATAGGCTATGTGCCGATCCTTAAAATGCCTATAAATAAATAAATAAATGTATATATTTAATGTCCACGTCCAAAGAACAAAAACAAAAACACAAAAATAAAAAACAAACAAACAAAACTTATAATAACTAAAATTGCTCGAAATACGAAAACGATGATGTTTGCCATGACATTTCAAATGGTATAGTGTACAAATACTACATGGTTACAGTGGAAATAGGGCACACTATTTTCCCGAGGTACTCTCTAAATGCAAAAAGAGTGAAAAAAACGAGTGAATCTTAATTCACTCGAAAAATAGTGGCATGTGTTGGTTAATCCACTCCAAAAAGAGAGAAATCACTGAACGTTCACCCCAAAAAGAGTGAAAAAAGAGTGCGAGTGAACACCACTCTAAAATATGTTGTCCTCCATTTAACTCTTTAAAGAGTGGACATTCACTCATTTAAAGTGAATTTTACTCCTTTTTGAGTGAATATTTAGTAGAACGAGTAAAATAGTGAAATGTGCACTCAAAAAGAAGTGACGTTCGCTTTAAGCGAGTGAATGTCAACTCTTTAAAGAGTTAAATGGAGGACAACACATTTTAGAGTGGTGTTCACTCTCACTCTTTTTTCACTCTTTTTGGAGTGAAAGTTCAGTGATTTCTCTCTTTTTGGAGTAGATTAACCAACGCATGCAACTATTTTTGACACTCTTTTTCGAGTAAATTAATATTCCCTCGTTTGTTCACTCTTTTACATTTAGAGAGTACTGGCTTCGGGCCTCTCACCCCGAATCCGAAGGGCGGGGGTGATTGGCCCGTAGACAGTAACAAGGGAAAATAGAGTAGCCTATTCCCCCGATATAAACCATGTACACTGTTGGATTTTTTTCAGACCCAATTTTAAAACATAATTCTTTTTGAACGCCTCAGTAATCATATTAGAGTAGGTGAATAATTGATGTCCCCACAATCCAAGTGAAGTGAATGCATGCATAATTTTGAATTACGTAACAGTGCCTTTTGTTGGGAACTATGAAAAGCCAGACGTCTGTTGTTTGTACCTTTTCCCTGGTTTAAGCCCGTGTGCAACGAGCCCACGTTTTTCAGAGTTGGTTGTTAACTTTACAACAAAAACTGACACAGATGTTCCCTAGGCTATGCCTCGTCCAACGGCATTGTCAATACCCGTACGCCGAAGAGTGCTTGCACTCCGACGGGAGAGGTACAAACAAGCCAAAGTCGCTGATTTCCTCGGGATATCGCAGAGTACGGTCTGTACAATTTTCAGACATCGAGAGGTGGGTCATTTGAGGCCACGAAAATCTCCAGGACGACCACGATTGACTGCCAACGAGCCGTCTTCGTCGTTTGTGGAGAAGACACAATAGAGTCAACGTTTTCCGCCAAACTGTAAACCGGAGATTGCTTCAACATGGTTACCGAGCAAGACGAATGACCAAATGTCCATGCCTAACCGATCACCACAGAGTTGCTCGACTTAGCTGGGCTAGGGAGCACAGAAGATTACAGCTCGGACACTGGCGACATCCGAAATGACTGTATTCAGGAATCAACTCAAGGTGGTGGCGGCTCAGTGATGGTATGGGCCGGTATTCATTACAGAGTAAAAACATCACTGGTGGTGCCAGATGAAAACATAAACGCCCTCGTGCACCTTGCTATTCTGGAAAACCACTGCCTGCCACATGCAGGGAAGGTTTATGCAAACAATTTTCGGCTGCAAGACGACAACGCCACGCCGCACAGGGCCGCTGTAGTGAGACAATTTCTTGAGGCAGAGGGGGTGGAGCAGATGCCATGGCCTGCTTCCCCTGATATGAACCCTATCGAGCATACCTGGGATGCCTTAGGTCGTGCCATCAATGACAGGGACAATCTTCCTCAAACTCTACAGGAGTTAGCTCAGGCTCTAACCGATGAGTGGGACGCTCTACCCATTGACATCATACATAACCTTGTGGACAGTATACCACGACGACTTGACGCACTTATTCATACCAGGAGGTGGCCATACTCGATAGTAGTGATTGATTGACATTTAAAACAGTACTATTGAACATTTCGATGCATGAAATCACCCAAAAATGTGTTAACTGATGTGAAAAAAAATTGTAACAAAATTCTTAGATCTGCTGTTTAAATACGCCCTTTTCCTTTCAGGCTAAGGACACAGTTCGTAAAGGGTTAATTGTGAACTAAGTTCGTGGTGATATGTTCGAAAGAGACTGGTCAATCAAGTAATTAATACTCACACTGTGAATCATTCCATAAAACAAGTTTGTAAAAAAAAAACATTTTATTAATATTTCAACTTTATGGGCAGCAGTGGGGTAATAATGTTTTATACACCCTCACTGTTGGCACTGGCCCCAGGGGACGAGTTTGTAGGTGAAACGGTTCAAACTATTTCCCTATGGAAATAACACACTTTGATCTAATCAGCCAAAGAAATAGCATGATTATGTTTCCTGAATATTCATAAAGGTGTAATAAATCTGAACTCTCTTTATAAGTGAGCAGATTATGGCCCAAAAGTTGCTCTAAATTGGGGAGGTGGCAAGTCACGTACTACTACAGACTTAATTTGGATATTTTGGAAAGTATGGGTGCTGGACAACATACATAACCAAAATTAATCCAGAATCCTTTTGGGAACATATTCTAATGGCGTCTTCAAAATTGCCGCCATTCTGTGTGTTTTGGGTATGTAATTTGCAATTACCGCGTTTCTGAATAATCATGATTTAACACACATTTAACTATTTAATAATTTTTTATAAATAACCTACTATTTATTAACACGTGGTCACACTTAGAGTAGCATAACACTAGAAGTCGCTTGTCAAAATGGCCGCCAATTGCGTAAATGACTATTTGAGCTTTTTTGTAAGTATGATTTGGCGGTGATGAAATGTCACAACTACAAGCTAAAGTTTGTTTAGTTGAGAAAGTAGGGAGGTGCCAACATCAAAACCCAAAATTACCCAGAATCCCTTGGGGAACATATCTAATGACTGTCTTCAAAGGGCGGCCATTCGTGGTGTTTTGGGGTAGATCGTTTCAATACTTTCCGTTCTTGAAGGTGCTTGTTTTCCGATTATGTCTATTTTGTTTTCTACTTGATATAAGAGCCTGGTACTTGCACACAGCCCCCATCAAGTAACGGGGAAACACGCTTGCGGTTTTGAATGGTAGAGCAATCATGCATATTGCAAAGCCCAATTCAAAACTGTGCGAATATTGATGGTTTTAACCATTAAACGGCAGTAGTTTTTTGTTAATACCTATCTTGGGAATGAATGGGATTTATTTGAGGGCTCCAATTTTAAGGACACAGTGAGAAAAACCGCCTTTCATCTGATAATCAAAATCGATGCGACTTCCGGGTCAAATTGTATTTGGGGGGGCCAAAGACAATCGGAATATGCACATTAAATAATCTAGATTGAACCCCTTTTTAACTATGTTATCAATTTTGACCAGTAACACTATTTAATTAACACGTGATCACTAACAGCATAACACTATTATCACTTACATCAGCATAACACTAGAGGGCGCTTGCCAAAATGGCCCACAAGTGCTTTGAAATGTCAAAAGCGAGCCAGGACAGAATAAGGTGATCATTTGCACATCTGCAGTAATTTACATGCAAACAAATGTCGCCGTGATAAGAATCTGTGAACAGTTTAACGATATTAAACAGAAATTTATTTACCGTGAATCAATTTGTCCGCGAGTCCAAACCCGACCCAAATAGTGGCCTTTTTGTCATCTTGAATCATATTTTGTTCGACATGCCCCGCCCATATACACATTCAACCACCACATCCGTTCCCCTGATTGACAAACCTTGACATAGCGCAATGGTCGCCTAATTCTGTCCCTGACTACTGATACTGATCAAAATGGTCCAATTTGAGCTTGCCTTTGGGGCTTCTTTTGTAAAGTCATATTGATATGGGGTGTGGTGAATTGTCCACCACAACAAGAGAATATACTGTTCCCTTCCTTTCGTTACAACTTGTTGCAAACTCGAGAATTCTAAGCAAATATTGACGGTAAGAGCAGATACCAAGTTTAACTTAGCAAGTTAATATAATAGCAATAATTATGTATCTCCTGAGGAAATGTGATGATATCAAGTTCATGGAAACTGTTTCTATCAGTTCTTCGGGGTTGTGTCAGGAAGTCGGGATGGTAGGGAATACGGGACGACCGTACTAGTATCAACGTCTTTGTCCTATATGCCTACTAGTCACAATGTGCAGCCATTTGCAGTTGGTAAAATATGGCCCTATGGGTCTATTCGTTTCATAGGATCTTTGGCAGGAGCTATGCTCTGGCAGTAGCCAATATGGCATTTCCAGGAATGCAATTCTGTGGTCAGACTTGATGCCCTGAACAGAGTTGTGCACACAAGAGTTCTCGATGCTGTTGATCCACATCTTACTCGTTCTATTGGTTGTGGTGTTGTAGGTAATGGCATCTGATGGACCAAGTTTGGCATTGAAGCCGCCTCCTAGTAGTAGTAGTTGCATGTGAGCAGTTATTGCATTTAGGGTGCTGGATAATTCTTGATAGAAATGTTCCACTTCTTCTGTTGGAAGAAAAAACAACCCATCTACCTCCAAGAGTAAGAACTCATCAGGACACAACTGACTCCTCAGCTGTGAGGATCTGTGCGTATGTATCCCACAGCAACATAGCGGAGTCTTGATATTCTTGGATTCAGGTGCAGCTACCCTACCTAATCTGATGAAAACAACTATCATAGGCAATGGATTGGACGAAAAATAAGAGAACGAGAAAGAGAAAGAAAAGATTTACAATAGCAATATGTTTGATTACGTGAGAAAATTATGAATAGCATGCATATCAGAAGCCGAAACCGTGGTGCTGTGTAAAAAGGACTTTCTAAAGACGTGCCTTGAACGTATCTATTGACTGAGCTAAACAGAAATTAAAACAAAGTGGCCTATGGGGCATCGCTATACAAACATAAGCTAACATATGCTCATAACATCAAAACGCACCTTAAGATTAAAAAAATGGAAATTACCTTTTCTCGGGATATCTAGTGAACCATAAATAAAAAATGAAGATGCTATCACGAAATGCACCTTACATTCTACTTTACACGTTACAATGATTACTTACCTGAAAAGTCATATTTTCCCGGCCAATTTCCAATTTTGTTCCGGCTCTAATACAAATAGTCTGTTACTGCCTTTTGCCTGTCGACATCGCCGACCAATTCAAAATATAGGTGACAGAGAGAGAAAAAGATGAAGTAATAATCAGATTAAAAAGATCTACAATGAACTGAACGGATCAAACATTCCGTATATTACTTTTTAAGTTCTCTGAAAATTTGGATTCGAGAAAACTGCGAAAAGATCTTGCAACGCAGGATACAAACTGCAAATGGCTTTTTATTTCTATTGCTACAGCAAGTAATAATAATTGCAGTGAAGTGGTTTCACTGATTGTGTCTGGTTAGTAAATGTTATCGAATCAAACACAGGAATTCTTTTAAGGGATCACAACACTTTATTTTTAAGCATAGCTTAGATTTTCCTAACCATAAGGTGCATTTATGGAAATGGAATATTGGCCTCTTTAGCAGAGGTTACAAGAAAGTTTTTTAATAGTATGAAATTATGGGATTTTTTAAATATATATTTTAAATTTCGAATTTTAAGTCAGTTTCCTCAAGCCACCAATATTCAAATGTTTAATATCATCAATATAAAGTATTAAAACATTTTAAAAATGAACAAAAACAGGAAGTTATACTCCTTTCACCTTCCTCGAATCAATGACGTCAGCGCGTTCAGAAAGTTGTTTTGCGTGTAAATTTTCGCACCGGCTTTATACTCGCGCGCGCGAGCGTACGTCAGCACTTTAAATCAACTCTCGACTACTGCATTGCACTCTGACGTCAATGACTCGAGGAAGATAAAAGCAAGCACTTTATCCTTTAACATGCCAAAGACCCTTAAGGTTATATTTCTTTGCGTTTGATTCCAAGGTTTAATCAACCTTACCCTGGCTGTAAATTGTACACTATAAATAATTCTTAAACAGCTGTGAAAATGTAAGCAATTTCATTGGCTGATGCCCGGGTTCAATTCGTTTAATTGAACCCAGGTAATACTCGCTGCGTATGATGTTATTTTTAGGTTTAAGCCGCATCTCGTCATGCCGCGTTTTGCTACGTTCGCGCGCGCCTGCCACGTTGCGTCTCGTTGCGTATGATCGTTGCGTTCAACGGGTTGTTCGATTGTTGTCACTCACTGGGTGGTGGCAGTCCTTTCTTGTTGTATTTAAGCCGTAAAGTATAGCGAAATTGAGTTAAAGATTACCTTAAATGATAAAGCTGTTTAAGAATGAGAATAAATGTATGATTTTGGGAACCGGTGTGAAAGCAGATATAGTCCGGTGGGAGTCATAGTCCGGGGCTCCATAGACGATAACGGAATAAAGCGTGAAACTAATGTTGCGTAAAGAGTCAACTGAATCGATTGCCCTATTGTTCACCAGAGTACGCCGGACAATGGTTACTTCTACACCGGTACTCTCTTTACGACGAATTGAACCCGGCGACACCATTATTTTTGCGTGGAAGAAATCGGCCTCCGGCCTCGTTCTTCCACTTAAAATAATGGTATCGCCTTGGGTTCAATTCGTCGTAAAGAGAGTACCGGTTCCCAAAATCATTTTATAAAAAAAAAATCATACCTTTATTCTCTAAATTGCAATCTTCATCACGGTTCTGATTGCTATAACCTGCCCGCGTGCACTACCGACCGGCATACAAACATTCAGGGATTAGACCTATGTGAGGCTTGACAAAATTGGGGGTAATGTGATTATATTTTTTCTGATGGAGGGGTTCATGTTAAATTTATTATTCAGTAAACCAAGCACCTATCAGGACATTTCTTAATAAAATATCAGCAGTAAATCATATGTGTGGGATGGGTTGTAAAAATATGAGTCAGTAGGGGGTTAATTAGTCCTGTTATTTAACTTTACATTGGGTTTATGTAATATTCCAAACACATCTTTCAATTTCTCCGGCCCCCTCCCTTGTAAATAATGAACGGGCCCTAATCTTAGCCTGTCGTAGGAGCTGAGTCAACTGAACACTTATTTCGAGTCATCCTGTGTCCGTCCAGCCAATTGACATACGAACTTAGTCACATTCAATTCCGCACGCTGTGATAAGGGTCCCTCTGTGCCGAACTACTGGGCTAACCCATTGTTTCGTAGGCCGCATTTTCGGCATGAATTTTTGCAGATATCCCTGCCGTACGGCAAGATCATCTACCGAAACACCCGGTGTTTCGGCACAGCCCGGTATTTCGGCGCAGCAGATGTGTAAGCAAATTCCGAGATTTGGTACGACGCGCTGTCTGTAACAGGATTTGCTATAGCTATTCCGTCTTACCACCCATTCTAGAATCATCACTACTCATGGATATGAAAAATTTCTTAGACTTATAGACTTAGTTAATCCTGTGCCCACTGACACATAAGGTGATGAAGGATCTCTACGAATTTCTGGCAGCACTTAGTGCGCAGGCGTTCTTCCAGCTTAGACTGGTGTCAACGGAGAAATAGTCCGGGCTCAATAGACGACAACGGAATAAAGCGTGAAACTATTGTTGCGAGAAGAGTCAACTGAACCGAGTGCCTATTCTTTAGCGCTGCATAGTGGACTATGAGTCCGCCTGACTATAAAGACTTCTACACCGGTGTCCAATAAGTCTTCTTTCGATGGTGCTTTTTAAGTCATTTACTGTCTTCCTATGGTTTACTATGCGGGATTCTGACAGACGATGGATATGTCCAAACCAGGTCTACCAACCTTCGAGTTCGCAGAATCTCAGATACATATGGTTGCTTAATTCTTTCCCCGACCTCCAGATTGTTGATATAATCAGTCCATTTAATCCTCAAGATGTTGCGTAGACAGCGCCTATAAAAGGCATTTAGTTTACGAATCTGTGTTAGTTGCAGCTGAAGTTTCGGCAGCATAAAGTAAAACCGATAACATTTCTGTTGTAGGCCTATAGTTTAAGTTTTGTTTTCAGACAGATCTTTCTACTTTCCAAATCTTAGGCGTTTAAATGCAACACTGGCCTTTCCAATGCGTCGTGATATTTCATCACAAACTTCACCATTTGCAGCAATGTATCAACCAAGATATGTGAAGCCAGTCAGTAGTAGTGTTCAAAGCTGTACCGTAATTGAGATATTTCTTTGCGGTCATCAAACCTCCGTGACTTCTGGTTTAGATGCATTTATTTGTAGTCCAACTAAACTGGCCTCAGCAGCAAGCATGTTTGTCATTGACTGGTGCATTTCCTTGCTGTCTGAAACCAGGGCAAAGAGTAGAGGTGACAAAATACATCCTTGGCGAACACCAGTCAATATATGAATATATATATAAATATAAATATAAATCTTTGATAATGTTACTTTTTTTCTGTGGAATTCCATACAGCTCCATGATATTCCATAGAGATGGTCTATGCATACTGTCAAAAGCCTTAGCACAGTTGATTACAATTAGGTGGTGTTTGACTACAATAAAGTTGACTAGGCTTACATTGGTGTATGGGTTGGGGTGTAAAATGGTACGTCTAGGTAGACCGCGCAACCAGCTATAATTTTATACTGGACGTACGGGTACCTATATAGTCATTTGGCTAAAACGCAGGCATCAAACAACATAAGCCTTGACCATGGTACTGTAGCTTAAACCTGTGCAAATGTCTTTGACTCTGCCTCAACCTGTTGTACCCTGGGCAACTGCTCACAAAAGATCAGGCTCGAAGAGTCCAGACGCCTGGGTCCCGCTTGCCCATAATAATCTATATAGCGGGCTGGGTGCCATGTCCGCAGTAACATCAATAGATTATCCAGCAACCTAACTTTGTAAAACCTACACGCTACGGACACAAAGGTTATAAACTGAATATACCAAAGGAAATGGACATCTCATCCAGGTGCGGGTGCCAATCAATGCCGCATGTAGCTTGAAACGTCCAGTTTATACGGTAAAATATTGTACAAGAATATCGTAGTGGAATATTCGTACAATGTATGAACCTATTAAAGTACAGCAAATATTCATCTAATACTTTAAAAAGTATTAGATGAATATCAATTGGATGCCATCGACCTAAGTGAGATCAGATGAACATCTTGAAAGAAAAACATAAATGGCAACACTCTGCTATACTCTGGAAGGAATGATAATACAGAGAGGGGGTTGGACTACTGTTCAGTGCTAGTGCGCGTGCGTCTAAAATCTTAATTGGTTGGATCCAGAGACCGAGCGAATCCTCGCTGCACGATTATCATCAAATCATGCAAAAGTTATCATCAAGTTTCGGTGCCAGCAACCACAAGTAACAAGTAGCTAGAAGTTATAACTAGTTTTAATCTGCAATGAGGAGCAGAAGCCAAAAGTGCTGGGAATCAAAATAGGATTCCAAATTGTGGACAGATAGAAATCGTGGTGATTATCTTGGACTGATATACTGTGGAATATTAGTGTCGTCGAGGGACTTACCTTGTCGTCTTAAACTGCTGGACAAATGTTATCTTCAGGACTGAGAAGATTCCCATGGAATATTACCTGAGGATTTTTAAGTGTGACTTTGCATGCTGTCATTTTGGAGTCTTTGCTGTGAGGATATATCATCGTTGAACTGCAACGCTTTCAACACAGGACACTAGTAAACTCTTAAGTATTATAATCTCAAATATTGTGTGTAATTTTATGTAATTTTGTTTTTGGACTTACCAAAGTCTTGAACCAAACCAGTTAAAAATCATTAAATCTGTTTTATTATATAAGATTCAGATCATTTGTGCACAAGGCTCATTTATTTGTGTTTGTAAGGTATTTCTGACCTTTGATGTCCACGAGACATCATAACAACAGCCGTCTACACAAATTAAATCAAGGATGGAACTGTTATAAATACGGAAGAGCAACAGGATCTCGGATGGAAGGGACATTTTGTTATATTACCCTCAAAATTTTGATTAAAATATTATTTTCTCAATTTTATTTGAGAGGGGATTTCTCACGGGAGAAGTATTTTGTTTACTATAAAAGAGAGAAAAGGGGATTCCCTAGAGTTGTTTATGCAGGCTGCAACTGTTTAGATTGCACAATAGGGGAAGTGGGGAATTCCCCAAGATGTAAACTTAGTAACTGAGTCAGCTTGTTTATGTTTTAAAAGATCAAAACATTGCAAGATCTGGGAATTCCCCCATAGAGTTATATATATGAAGTGATGTAATTCGGGTGATGAATTCCGATTGGTCAGCTAGTGTAAGGTTATGTTTATGCATGAGAATGATGTAATGATTATTATTAGAAAGGGGAATCTATCTGTGAGTAGTTAAATACTATCACTGGAAGGACTCTCTGCCAGCATCCACTACTAACAAGTAACTAGAAGATAGCTAGTTTTACTCTGCATCGAGGAGAAGACCTGTGCCAGGATATATAATTCCATGTGAGCAGAGTTGCTGTAATTATTCTACTGTCGTCTTTGAAGCCGAAAGTGCTGGGAATCAAAATAAGATTCCAAATTGTGGACAGATAGAAATCGTGGTGATTATCTTGGACTGATATACTGTGGATTTATTATCGTCGAGGGACTTATGTAACCTTGTCGTCTTGAACTGCTGGACAAAGTTAACTTCAGGACTGAGAAGATTCCCATGGAATATAACCTGAGGATATTTAAGCGTGACTTTGCATGCTGTCATATTTGGAGTCTTCGCTGAGAGGACATATCATCGTTGAACTGCAACGCTTCTTGTGGACATTACTGGACATTCTTGGGGACATTAGGTATCAATCTGTTAAATTGTGTGTAATTGTGTAATTTTGATCTATGTAATGTTTTGGACATACCAAATTCTTGAACCAATTACAAATCATTAAAATCTGTTGTGTAAAATTTAGATCACTTGTGCACAAGGCTCATTAATTTGTGTTTGAAAGGTATTTCTGACCTTAGGCGTCCATGAGACGTCATAACAATTTCCAAGAGATTTTAAATTGCCTTCATCCTGGGAACCTACCCATTTTTGATACACGCTCAACAGAACATATGTTAAACTTCTGCAGGTGAACTTGGTTCCATCACTAATACTGAACTAGATAAAGCCATACACTATCTTGAATCTGGTAAAGATCCAGGAATTGATACCATCACTGCATGTTAAAAGCTGGAGGTAACATAGCTTCACAACAATTGCTCAGAGATTGCAACCAGGTTTGGAACAACGAAATCTGTCCTAAAGAATGGAAGCAGGGCATGATTCCAAAAAAGGGTGATCTTTCCATCTGCAATAACTGGAGGGGTATCACACTCTTATCAATACCATGCAAAGCTTTCTGTGTGGTACTATTAAACCGCAGCCGTGATTCTCTTGATGACAAACTGGGGAACAACAAGCGAGATTCAGACCAAGTATAGATATACATGTAGATCCTGTCATGAACAATTCAGTCTTCAGTTTAAGAAGAATTGTGGAGAAATGGCTTGCCTACCAAACGACAATTGTATTATTCTCATGTTAATAATAATAATAGCATACATTTTTAATGCGCCTTTTCCGACGGTTACAAAGCGCAGAGTATAACAATCAATGAAAAGTAAACAAAACAGAAAAAATACAGCAAAGATATAAACCTAAGGATACAAATGATCTTTGAGCATAGACTTGAATGAATTGATGTTCTTTAACTCCTTGTTGTTGTTATTGTGAGCCGCCAGCATAGCTGGCAGGACTACTGTGTAATCCGTTGTGCACGTGTATGTGTGTGTGTGTGTGCGCGCGCGCGCGCGCGCGTGTGTGTGTGTGTATGTGTATGTATGTGTCACTAAAATGTTAAATGTATGTGTGTGTCACTAAAATGATGTGTTTTTTTTATGGAGTGGCCCACAGCTTATGTTCTTTGAATATAGTGAGCGAGAAAGCCGAGAACCGCGAAATTCTAGTTATTATTATAATTATAATATTATTATTTTATTATAATTATTATTTATTAAATGCATATAGCTTTATTAATAAACATGTACAATTTATAAAGTTGGTACAAAATGTGTTGTTTTTTGTGTCTGTGTTTGTGTGTGTTTTTTTTGTCGAAGTCATTTATCTCCTCCAACTGAAACCAACTATTGTTTATGTAGTCAAAAGAGGTGTTTAGAGATTAAATATTTTGTGAACATCATTTTGCACCATATATCTAAACATGATAAATGTCTAAATATCTCTAAAATCTCTAAACGCCAAGTATTTTATAACCATGATTTTGAACTACATTTATAAACACGTTTTGCAGTGTGTTGAACATAATACGCATTTTTGTGAAACGTGAAGAAATAAAACTTAAAGTGGCACTGGCACATTTTCACAAAATATGAAATTTCTTCAATTTGCTCTCAAATGACAGTCTAGGCCATTGGAAAAATAGATATTTTACACATAAAATAACATACTCAAAAACAGGGATGTTAATAAGAGGTTAAAGACATCCAGGTAATTTGTAGGCTAACTTTTAAGTTTTCCATAATTTTAATCAACAAATGTGTATATTACATGAATAACATAGACTCGTACTCATTGATGTTAAAACCACAAAGGTCACAGACCGGTCAAAACAGGGTGCATGCTGTGGAAACATGCATACGGCGTGCGTTTTCTTGCGTTAAACGCCATTTCCGTCGTCTGCTAAATTAATGTCGCCGGCGACATTAATTACAAAATCGTTCTGTTTACCCATAAGGACGCTGATTTGGTCTTAATCATTTCAGGTGAGGGCTAATGTATGTATAAGCTTCACAACCATGCAAAAATATCGATTTTGAAAAATCTTAAGGGTGCACTATTTTTCAAATGTGCCAGTGTCTCTTTAAGTTAAAATATTGAAGGTCTTGTATATAAATTTAAATTTCGATTACCTTTTAGTAAAGCTTCCAGAAAACGATGATTGTAATCAAATCATCTCAAGTCTTCCGCAATCAGCCACGGTTGAATGCAGTGTCAATTTTCTTGCAGTCCTTTCAACTCCAAAGAGTATATTGAGCCCATATATTTTACGTGCGCACCGGTGAAATGTGAAGTTTTTAAGTATTGTGTTTATCATAATGGATACTCTTGCACGCTATTTCTGATCATTTTATTTGCAATTTGGTGACCCCTCTTCCATTTATGCATGAGGGCCTATTAATACTTGGGCCAGAGAGCAAAAATGGGTGTTCACTACCTAAGAAGGGTACAAATTCTAGCAATACTTTTTTAAAAGCTACATGTCTCTAGTGTATGAAATGCCATTTTAGATAATTCTAAGGAGTAGCTTAGTCTCAGATTTCAGTCGTTTTATGAAGTGCGTAAAATCTTCTAGTATAAATTGATATACACAATATGGATAACAATAGACAGAATTTGGTCAATTGAATGACTATAATGCCTTGGCTCCTTGGCTCGGGTAACTCTTACTATCAGTAATGGCCTTTCATCATGTTAATCAAATATGCTTTATGAAAGCATAAATATTTTTCTGGTTCCTTTGAAAATGTCTGTTTAAGCTTTTTGATACATATTACTGCATGGAAAATATATTTTGTATCTTAAAAGAACAATAATTGCTCTTAGCACAGAATTTTATTTATGGAGACTCAGAATGCCCATTTTGACAAGTTTTTTTTTTCAACAGAACTTTTGCCCCACCCTGCATGCTAATTTTAATCCCATTTTAATTGAAGTTAGTAAAGAAAACTATCATAAACAATCCATTTAACACACAAAACATATTTGGTCGACCCACTTACACCAACAAAAGCTCCACCCTAAATATATGCATAATTCATTTTGTTGGCTTTAATTTGACATTTTGGAAGAACCTAATTACAAAATCTTAAAACTAACATGCCAATCACCACCTTGCTTAAAACCCCCAAAGACAGTGATTGGCTAATTTTGAAAATCTATTCTAAAAAAATGTTTGCATCATTGTAAAAAGTATAAGTGCCCTGACGTACCCTGCAAGATCGAACCTAGCCTCAAGGACAAATAGTGGCGTAATTGGGGCAGGGGGGCACGTGCCCCAGGTGCCACCTGAGGGGGCGCTGAAATGAGGGCACATGTGGTCCAGTGGATATGACTGCCGACTCTTGATCCAAAGGTTGTGGGTTCGAGCCCCGCTGGGTCCAATGTGTTGTGCACTTGGGCAAGGCACTTTACCTCACTTGCTTCGTCGACCCAAGCGATATTCGGGTAGCTGTTATGGGGATATTACAATTCTAAGTGCTGATCGAATTTGCCCTTGGCCAGCTGCCGGCCTAGATGAACCGAAATGATTGTGACGATTCCCTGACGGCAGCGTAATAATAGTAGGCAACAGCGCTGTGATCTTGATGAAACTGCGCTTTATAAAAGCCAATATACTATTATTATTATTATTATTATTATTATTATTATTATTATTATGGCTGAAAAGGAAATCAAAGGAATATAAGCGTGCTTTTTGGAGGAGAAATTAGTAATAAACGTGATGTTTATTTCTGAAAACTTATCATAATTACCACCTGGGGGGCTCCTAAATGACTGAAGAAAATTAAGTGTAGTATGATCGATATATACACTTAACTGTAGTACCATCAATTAACCCCCCCCCCTCCCCCGTTCTTCGCTCTTCAGATTTTCGATCCGACTGAAAAAGAAAAAAATGGGTGTATCCGGCGAGCGCAGCGAGCCCGAAGATTTTACAAATCAGATACGAAGCAACTGCGACACACAAATTAACGAAGAATCACATTATTTCAGCAGTTGGTCTCTCATGCTAATTCTACAGACCCATCCTCTATTTTCATATGAACTATGTATAAGTATCAAGTGAAGACACCCAATTAATACTCCACCCCTTCCCAAAAGTACATCATTCAAAACAGGAGCGAATACACTTTCTTGAGATTGAAAACCATGGCCGGGTGTGGCCCCATCCTGGCTTGATCTGCATCTCCGTTCTTTTAAGGAGGTGCGCAGTATTGGTGGTATTCGTAATATCAAGCCCAGGCTTATATTCTTCATCCTGTAATCCATTCTTTCCAGCGACTGCCCCAGGTGGGTTGAGCGCTTTGGCCCCAGGAACCCTCCCTCTCCAGTTGCAGTAACTGTCATAGCTTGTCATGGCATTTGCATGGATATGGATGTTTCCTTTTCTTCATCTACATATGTGAAGCCCATGCAATATTTATTGTGAAGCTAGGAACAGTTGATACGATGTGACGAGCAACAACGTGGCAAGTCGATGCCCCTACTTTACCTTACACAGTTCCTTAGAACAGAAACCATAAGATAGGGCTTGCAAGCTGGAACACTCCGAAGAGAAAGCAAGCTCCATTCAAGGGGCATGATTTTGGACATATCGCCAACAATTTACAAATTGTAGTGCATTTAAAGGGATTAGCAGCGATTTGCTAATCCGAAACATCGAAAAAATCATCACAATTCATGTTTTTATATTTTTGTTACTGGCATGGATATGCGAACATAACCAACCTGTAAGTGGTTGGCTTGAAATCCGTGTATTAAAGACAAGGCAGTACTTTTTATCTGATTCTGTAAGTTTTATACGTGCGTATCAAAATTCCGACTTGAGATCAAAAAAGCCTTTCCTGGTGAATATCACAGATTTTCAGCGTGATATTGTGCACTATGATCAATATATTTGACCACAAACACAAACATTATTGATTTTTGTTTATTCTGTACTCGTGTAAACCAGAATCAGCTGTTTAGTGCAGATTTTGAGACGCTGTTGCTGTATGTCTATTTACAGGCGACGGTATATGACAAATTTCCTCAAATACTTCATTTTTTCACTATTTGGTGGTTTGTTTCTACATTAAAACAGTTATATAGAAGTGTGCACACTTATCCCCGCTTTATAAAAGTTAAAAACATGCGTTTCCACATTTTTTTGTTATCTCGCATTATCGCTGCTAATCCCTTTAATAAAAGATGCCTCTTTCCGGCAGCCATGTTGGACATCTAAATGTTTAAGCCCACTTCAGGAAGTTAAAACTTTATTTCATTAGTCCGGGATAAATTTCCTAACTATATATAATTACATTACAATGACAGTTTTTTTCATAAACATTGGCGCTCATTTTGAAATAGGCAGTACACGCTAATGTGCAACTTTTCGTGGTGAAAAGATACCTAATCCCAGTCCGGGGGACACCCCCTTCATGGTGACATATTGGAAAATTAATCACCAGGTGGGTGCAACAAATCCGAATTTTAAGGTCCGTACAGAAATTCGCTCATAGACTAGATGAGGCGTTTTGTATCCACAGAATCTCAAGAGGCGAAACTGGATAAGTTTTACGTTCAATCGCTTGGGCCTATATTATGCACGCATGCACTATAAAGTTTATGCAGATTTTTGCAAGTTATGTCTTTGTATTGTTTCCATGCTCTCCATTACATGTAGCAAGGTAGTATTCCCTTCCAACTTTTCTTTTTTTTCAAAGGTTTTTAAGCTTGAAACAACGCTACCATGGCTGACATGATTGAAGAGACGAAGTAGAAGTAGATGATTGTAAAATGCTTTGTACGGGACCACGTGTCTTGTGGACAATTAATATTCTAAATGGAAATGGATAGTTTCCAAACACATTTTACCAGTTGTACGTGTATATTAATTTGTGACACTTGCCGGTAAGTAACATATTATTTTATACATGAGGCCTAATCTGGAGGGAAGATTGTTGTTGGAGTTTTGTGATGAAAAAGAGTTATGTGTAGCTTATACATGGTTCAGGAGAGAGGAGAAGAGGAAAGTGACGTTTTGCTCAGGGGGAAATGAGACAGAGATTGATTTTGTATTGGTGGGCAAGGGGAAGAGAAAATTTCTGAAGAATGTTAAGGTGATTCCAGGGGAATTTCAACACAGGTTGGTGGTTGCAGATGTGGATGTGGTGGAAGGGTCAGTTGAAGGGGTCACCCGGAAGGAGGTGGTGAAGGCAATTGGAGAAATGAAAAAAAGAAAAGGCGGCTGGCCCCTCGGAGGTGAGTGTTAATGATTATTGCAAGTGGAGAGATAGGGATTGGGGTGATGATCGAGTTGTGTCAGAGAGTGTTAGATGGAGGAGTGATGCCAAGGAGTGGGCAGTGAGTGTGGTAGTTCCATTTTTTAAAGGGAAAGGGTTGTGGCGCATATAGGGGTGTGAAGTTGTTGGCGCATACAATGAAAATTGTGGAGAGGGTTTTAGAGAATAGGATTCGGAAGACAGTGGAAGTGGATGAAATGCAATTTGGGTTTATGCCAGGGAAGGGAACGATAAACGCAGTGTATATTTTGAAGAGGTTGCAAGAGAAATACCGAGCTAAAGGGAAGAAGTTGTATATGTGTTTTCTAGACATGGAGAAGGCATTTGATAGAATACCGAGGAAAGTGATGGAGTGGGCAATGAGGAAGAGAGGGATACCAGAAGTAATGGTTAGAGCAGTGACGAGTTTGTATGAAGGAGCAAAGACAAGAATTAGAGTGGGATTTGATTTGTCTGTGGAGTTTGAGGTGAAGGTGGGTGTGCAACAGGGTTCTGTGCTTTCGTCGTTGGTTTTTGCAATTGTGATTGATGTAGTTACAGAGAGTGTAAAGAGGGTTTGATGAGTGAGATGTTTTAGGCTGATGACTTGGTTTTAAAGAGCGAGACAATGGAGGGACTGAAATGGAAGAAGGGTTTGAAGGTAAACCTTGGTAAGACAAAGTGTTGGTGAGCGGGGTGGAGAGGGAGTTGGTAGTGAGCACGGTAGACCCATGTGGTGTGTGTGGGAATAGAGTGAAAGCAATTCAGTGTGGTGTGAGAAGTGCGGGAAATAGATCCACAGGAGATGCACAAAGATGACGAGAGTGACCCCAAGATTGGCAAGATATTTTATGTGTGGGAGATGCGAGAAGTGTGCTGGACCGGGGTGCTGGAGGAATGGTGGGACAGGAGAAAAAGTTGTGTGATGAGGTGGAATCGGTGAAGGAGTTCACGTACTTGGTGGACAGGGTTAGTGGGGGCGGGGGATGCGAGGTGGCTGTGACAGCTAGAGTGAAGTATGGGTGGGTGAAGTTCAGGGAATGTGGGGAGTTGTTGCAGGGAAAAGATATCCTTTGAAGATGAAAGGTATGGCGTATAAGAGCTGTGTGAGATCAGTGATGCTGTATGCGAGTGAGCATGGTGTCCGAGCGAAAATGAGATGGGGATTCTGAGGAGGACAGAGAAAGCAAGGATAAGAGCACTGTATGGTGTGAAGTGTGAAGTTGCTGGATAGGATGAGGACTGAGGACTTGATGCGGATGTTGGGTTTGGAAGACGCGATGGACCGTTTGGCGAAGGCGAATAGTGTACGTTGGTACGGGCAAGAGCTGAAGAAGGATGACGGGCATGTTTTAAGAAGGGCTTTTGAGTTTGAGGTTGGAGGTTTGATGAGGAGAGGACGTCCAAAGAAGACTTAGAAAGAAGCAAGTGGAGGAGGAGAGTATTAGGGTTGGGTTTTGGTTTGAGAGTGGAGGATGCATTGAATCGGGTGAAGTGGAAGGAGGGAGTAAGAGCGGTTGCTGCGAGTCTGAGGTGAATCCGTCCACCCCCGTTCACGGGGACAAAACCGGATTTTAAAACTTTGGTTTTACTACTACTACAGGGTGTCCCAGAATGATTAGTACCCAAAATAGCCAAAATTATTATTTTTTTGGCCATGAAAACAAATGATATTGGGTTGTCTGGTATTTAAATTAGATTTGGCATAATTTCAGCTTGCGGAAGAATTTTAGATCCTGAAAGTCGGGCTTTGCAAACCGATGATACGTACCAATTTTGCAGACATGGTGATTTCGTACTTTTGGCAAAGTGAAAAAAAGGATTATCTGCAGGCAGATAAGAAAACAATACCTTGGCACAAACATCGAAGTAAAAGTAATTTATTGGTCTTCAGGCTTCTGCTTCTTCAAAATAGATAAATGCTGATGTCAAAAACAAACATGATAAATAATTGACTGACTTGTGGGTTGTGTCTCAGGTTTTCTCTTGTACTGGCGGTTTTTCTGGTACCACAACCTTCAGAGTGACGGTTTCTGACCATACCATGGCGATCAAACTTTCTCACATTATAGGCAATGCACATTTAGAAGGAATCGCGCTCTCTAGGGAATCTCGCAGCAAATCGTCTCTTAACTTCTAAGTAACTTTTGGTCTCCCAGTAGTGCTTTTTGCAATGAAAGACCTCTGCGCATAGAAAGTGGCGAAGCAATTTGTTGAGGTCGCCTCAATCTTACAATTTGAATATTGAATATTTGCCTGCAATTAGCTACAGTACAACATCATTAGCTATCAAACGCCCCTCCAAAATCCACGATAAGCATGTGTTTCAGGTGTAACAAACCAGTGACCAACTTTGGCTATGCATGGATAATCAATACTGAGTTAAATTAAAGCTTTACAGTTGCTAAGAAGAGGGGACAAAGTAGTTGAAAAGCAAGCAGAGAACTAAATATGTATTTGTTCCTTTTTTTAACAAGTTCTAAGCAATTATTTAGCACTCTGTCGTAAGGACGAAATCACACCTCTGACACTTTGGACTGTTTCTTCACTTTGGATAGCCCGATTTTTATGATCTAAAAATACTTTGAAAGTATGCCTAGTGATTGATGCAGCAAAAAAAACCCCCCATCATCCATTATTATTTAAAAAAAAACTTAATATATTCTAGTTTTTTGGGTACTAATCTTTTGGGACACCGGTACTAATCCAACACCCGGCTTACCCAAGTACTAAGACTTTTCAAAGGAGTAACGGTAGGGGGTGCGCTCTTACGCCTCATAGTCAACGGTACACCACAGACTTGCTAAAGACTAGGCCTGGGTCACGAATATTTAAATATAGACTTCTCGTGCTAGGTCTTTTGTTGTTATATATTGTTTTTTTCCGTGCGATTACTACGAATCGGGTTCGAGGAGGCTATGGGGGTGTTAGGTTTATAACAGCTCAGAGCTTGTATTTTTAATAACCAAACATGCACCCTCGGAAGCCTGGGGTCATAACTGAACGCGCGGGTCACGGTGATAGTTTCTAGAAAATAAAATGTCCTGACAATTAGATTATAGCGGCGCGCGATCGGATAATACTGATGGCAAATAAGATACAACTCTATGGTCACCTCTGCAACGTATGTATGTATAAATATAGAGCGGTGTGCTTACCTGTAAATGAACTTCAAAATTGATTGCTCTTTAATGTGAAAACATTTTCTCATAAATAGACATGACCCATTATTATTTTTACAGCAGCAAATATATGATATAATTCAGATATTCAGATTTATTTTTCATACTGTTCATTTCTAAAATTTGTATGCAGACGGCAATTCTTTAAGGGTAATTGAAAGAAGACAAAATGAAAACCAAACAACAGAAACCTACCCAAGAATAATGTTATGGGATCTGACAAAACACTGGTTGAATATAGAAGGTTCCGCACCCCCCAAAAAAAAAGGTACTATAAGTCAGTTTAACCTCTTGAGATCAAAAGTCAGAAGTTCCCCATCCTACGCCGATTTCCATTTGGAAATCAAAATGCTGGACTCACAAATGTCGACGTCACCCGATACACATAAAGATATTTAGAAAATACTACATAGCGTAGTTTTAGAGATGAATAGGGTTATAGTCTTATTCAGTATAGGCTGGTTGATTCGTTCATTGAATCCTACTCCAAGGATTAAACCAAAACACGCGTCATTCTTTGTTTCGTATTAAGAAAACGCAACTGATCAATAAACCATCTAGTTACTGGAATGTTAATGGCCAGAGCAATCAATATAACCATTTGGTTGGGTTAACGCTCGTCAATGGATGGTGACAAGGACAAAGTGTTTTAAATGTGTTCAATTTAATTGGCGACAAATTATTTCGTTATCAATCCAATTTTAAGCATTGTTTTAACCAAAAAAAAAATGTTTTAAAATGTTGATTAATATATCATTACTCTATTGTGAATATAATTAATTCGCTATGATGGCGTTCGTGAAAAAGAACAAGCTTCGACGCTTGATGACTGGTGAACTTACCTCTCGCGGCAAAGCCGATCGAGGTAAGTTAACCAAGTCATCAAGCGTTCAAGCGTGGTATTTTAACGACCGCCATCTAGCTCATTTCTTTCTATATCCTAAATACCGTTATAAGAAAACTATTTTGGCAGTCGGGTGTATCCACTAACCCCGACGGAATTGAAGTCAATAATTTTATTATACTTATCATGAATTACTAAGATTTATTGTAACTAAGGTTTAAGGATATATTTGTAATGTTAACTGCAGACATAGATTTGCCAGAGTAAATGCACGTAGTAGTTTCCTCCCCAAATTACTGTTTGGAAGGCCCCATGCCCCAAATCGAGCGTCGTGTCTACCCACCCCAGCTATGCATTGGTGAAAAAACACATTCAAAAGTTTAAAAATTAAAATTGTGTTATAAACTTCCGATTGTTTTGGTTCATTTAACAAATTGTGCACTTCCAATGTATAAAAAATGTTTCCCGTCCCTCTTTTTAAAGAACTTGACTTATATACTTATCAAGGAGCGTTTCGTGTCACACATTTGTTTTTCAGAAATACTTTACAATGGGGAATATTTTAAATTAACTCATCTTTTCCATGTAATTGTTCTTTTAACTTAAATAAAAAGTTAAATCCGGATTTCCTCCCCAACGCAATTTATATCACTTGATTAGACGTGTCCTCCTTTTAAACTCCGTATAGGTGTTTTTAATTTCCTTAACAAAATCCTCCAGGTACTATTATAAGATGGTTCATAATTTTACCAGACGACTTTACCTTTTAATTTCGTCAACCAGGTTATTCACAGATCGTCACACTTTATTACTGAATATCTAACATAAAACTTACAATTGGAAACAGAAAAGCGGTATTAAGTAATACTATCACACATTTTTTTAAATTAGTTAGTATATCTCTCTAATGCAAACGGTAATTTCCCACTCTTTAGAGTGGACTAAGGCCCACCTAAAAAGAGTGAAATTTTTTTTTTTTTTTTAAATGCATTTTTTGATTTGGTCAAATTTTATCTTGATAATTGACAAAATGATAATCAATTTTCATCATTTGATAAATTATCAAGAGAAATTTGACCAAACAGTATCTTTTAAAGGGTGTGAATTTTTCACATCTTTTCCGAGTGGGCCCCTGTAGTCACTCGAAAAGAGTGAAATTCACTCTTTTGCATTTAGAGAGATACGCGGCCGTTATCATTTTCGCCGTATATGTGCTTCGTAATTTGTAACTTACCGATTTTAAATATAGGGAAATCTAAAAAAATCGTTTTTAAAAAACTTCTAAAATGTGTTAAATAACCCTTTAAGAAATGCAAATACATTTTCCTTTTATTTTTAATAAATATTTTAAAGACTCGTATAACTCGCATTCACGCTTATTTTATTAGATTGTTTAGTTTAATTATTAAATTACTTCATAAGCATTTATTTACCTCCTATAATCTGTAAATTATGTAGTATAGTGGATAATGTATTACTTGTAATCTTAAAAGCGATACAGAAACATGTTGAAGAGCGCCCCCAATTTTCAAAATTTGAGATTTTTGCACACTTGTGTTGGTTATTGTCTAGTAAACTATATACCTGCGAGTGGTAAATGCCTAAAATGCGTATTGTCAAAAAAGAAGCGATTCTGTAAGTCATCGGGATCCCTGATTGTTAATTTGATGACTGAGCTGAAAACAAAACGCCAAATTTAATTCCTTCCCGGAGGAAATGTGTCATCTCAACTAAACGGATCTCTGCTTAGAGAGTTATTTTGGGATAGCGGTTAGCGCAGCGATTCTTCCCTCGCTTTACACCAATAGAGGTCCCATGTTTCGATCCCCCCGGGTCAGGCATGAGGCTTTACTGTAATCGGTTTTTTTCCAGTCCAAGCTCGCTCTCGCAGGTTTTTCCGGGTACTCTGGTTTTTTTCCTCCTGCTCTAAAACGGGACTTCCCCTTTTCCCCTTCCTTGTCCTAATTTAATGTATGTGGTTTTCGGACGATTTATGTAAATGTTTGCAATTGGCGCTGTATTAGCTGCGCCACTCACAAAGTTGCATTGTTTCTGTAAAGCGCTGTGTTCGTTGTAGAGCGCTATTTAAATGCGTAATATTATTATATTATTAATTAATTCTATTACCATTCAACAGGTATTGTTTACTAGTCAATTACCAATGCAACTTGTGCAAAAATCTCAAAATATCAGGAACTTGGGGGGGTCTCTTCAAACCGGCGCTGTTCTTGCTTTTAACGGTCCATGGCCGATCGCAAAGCTCGTCCCCCAGAAGCTCAGATTTTACCGGAAGTGGTCAAAAGTTTGGTATCGGAAGGAAAGCTACTAATTTTCTCATTTACCCTGTGAAATCTAGGGCTAAATGATGTGTGGTTTGGGAGTTATGAGCGAAAGTGTACTCCATTTTGGTCGACCAATAATATTTACGCAGTACTCTATGGGGCTCACAAAATCACGTGTTTCGAACTGCCCCATCACAATGGATTGAAAATATCGGCGCGAAATTTTCGCAAGGGGTTTTTGGTCAAGGCCAGTCTATTAATATGAAAACTTTATATATAAATTCGGGCCATCCCCCTTTAGTTCCCTGGTTCCACTCTCAGTAAGTACCTTTATACAATAACACCTCTTATGATAAGGTACGTTGACACTAGAATATACTACATTTAAAATATGAAACCAATTGTTAGTTTAAATTCTCTTTTTCTTCTCACGTTTTACATCTTTTTTCATTGTCTTTTTTCTCATTTGTTTGAATTTAAACAAGCACGTGGTAGCGTAAATACAACGTTTTTCTGACATAGCTACCACGGTATAAATATGTGAGACGATTGTAATACATTTTCATTCTTGGCGTGTTTAAAACAAGTCAAAATCAACAGGTTTATACAACCACTAACCTGGCTGCCGTAAGGTTCACAAATCTGTGTGGACTACTTCTTGCATGGCATTTGGAAGAAGTGCTTTAAAAGGTCTGAAATTTCACTTGGTTATATTAAGAAAGTGTGACATTTTCATAATGGACATGGTAGAGACTGCTATGTTTTTCTCAAACTAAGTGGCATTTGGGACAGTAATTTGAGGAAAATTTACTCCGCGGTCATCATTCACATCGCTTGCAAATTACTAGCATTGGCGAGTATAGAGAACCTGGGTTGCCGGTCTGACGTCGGGCGAGTTTTGGTGATTCGTAACTAAAATTTTCTCTGGTCATCATATGTCAAATTGCTATTTTGGTGATTTCAGCTTGTACTTTTGGGTGGTGGTTGTTGTATTTCCTCTTTGAGAATTTTAAATTGAAAGAAACATGCTCAAAGTTGCCATTTTTCCTAATAGACTACTTGATAAGTGAGTTAGAGTGTGTAACCAACAATAACGTTGAAGCTGTTATTTTACGCCGTTATGCAATGGTTTCGCTTTTTTACGGCCCCTGTTATTTACGTTCTGCATGTTGTGAGTCCCACTGCCAATTTAAAACGACGTTTTTTACCGTGTTATTTGAATAGTGTGGGTTTCGGAGGGAACCCTGCCAAATAATGAAGTAAAGTTACTAACACAATTTTGTCATTTTATCTGCTTGCAACAGAGTTCATAAGAAATAGCAACTGCACTGTTGCTCATAAAGTTGAATAAAATATTTTTTTTACACTTTTTTTTTCTGATTGATTCTTACAGTGTCAGTTATTTATGAAGATAAAGGGTGTATATTCGCCACAACCACTTGATTTGATCAGTCTCTTACGAACATAGCCTGAAGGAAAAGGGAGTCTTTGAACACAGATTTTTTCAATCATCTAAATGTTCAATAGTATTCAATAAAATTTTTTAAAAGTCATCAGTTACTAATATCGAGTATGGCTAACCCCCTGGCAATGAATCAGTGGCGTGGAAAAGTCGTGGCATGCTGTCCACAATGTTGTTTCATGACGTCAATGGGCAGAGCACCCGCCCGCATCAGTCAGAGCCTAAGTTAACTCCTGTAGACTTTGAGGTTGTCCCTGTCATTGATGGATCGGGTTTAAAGGCATCCAGATATGCTCTATAGAGTTCCTAATCTGATCCTATAGAGCAACAGGGCACGGTATATGCTCCACCCCGCTGCCTCAAGAAATTGTCACACTACAGCAGCCCTGTGCGCGTGGGTGTTGTCGTCTTAAGCATTTTTTTTTTGCATAAACCCTTCTTGCACGTGGCAGGCAGTGGTTTTTTCCCCATAAATGTCCAGGTCAAATGGATTACACAATCTGGCACCACCAGTGACGTTTTTTCCTTTCCCTCCATAATGATACATCACCGGCCATCCACCACTTAGCGCCACACCTTGGAATCATTCCTGAAATACATAATCTAATCTCCGGAGATCCGCACACGTAATCGACGAACCATTCCATCTTGACGGTCAAGGATGTAGCGACTATCGTCCATAAAGACAATGATCTCAAACACAGCAAGCAGTAATATAACTATTTTTTTATAGATATGCCTTAAAAATAGCACATCGTGGGATAATATTACATGTATTTGAATAGAATACTCCGGACAGCCTAATAGTGGGTTGTGTGTTTTTGGATTAATTTGCTCAAAATCGGAACGGAAATCGGATTGTCATCAAACAAAAAGCAAAATAGAGCTGAGAGAATGGTACCTTTTAATCATTGGAATTGGTTTATTTGACGGCAATTAGGGTATGCCGTTACCTAACATGGAATAGACCGCTTGAGTAACCGTCAAATAACATATGAGCTTTAAAACCTCAATTCCCCAGGGCCAGTTCATAAGCTTTTCGCACCAGTGTAAATACACCCGCTATTTTTAGTATGGAGTTATGTATACCCAGAATATCCACCATGTCGCTGTTGTTCCCATATGCCCATCCAATACTACTAACTGAGCCCTTGGTAGACAGGATGCCTTACCTCATCTTGAGAACCTTTTATATCCGTTTTATATGCATGTACCTTTTCTTACCAGTCTCTGATTGGCATTGTCTATCTACGCATTATATAAAAAAAATCCATCGGTCGGTGTTGCATCGACAGGTTATAGTATCAGAACTGTGATGGAAGATTGCAATTATTTAAGTGTACAATTTGCAGTTAGGGTACGGTTGATTACCTGGAAATCAACGCAACGAATATAAAACGCTTAAGGGTCTTTGGCATGTTGAAAACTTCCTTTTGTATTTATTTTTAAATGTCAAATGTTTCATACTTTGTATTGATCATATTAAACATTTGAATATTGGTGCAGTGCAGATCGGAGTCGCTCAATTCATAAACAGCCTTGAGAAAAGATAACTTCCAATTCGAAATTAAATATATATGTATATTAAAAACAAAAACATAATTTTTTATTAAATAATTTTCTTTTAACAATCTCAAATAGGCTAATATTCCATTTCCATAAATTTGCGTTTTATGGTTAGGACAATTCTACTTATGTTTAAAATAAAGTACTGTGATCCCTTAAAAGAATTCCCTTGTTTGATTCGATAACAGTTATTATAACCAGACAAATCAATCAGTGAAACCACTTCACAAATTTGCAAGTAGTATATAATTGGCAGTGCAATAGAAATAAAAAGCATTTTCCTTTAAAAAGACCTGCAAGACCTTTTCGCAGGTTCCTTGAATCCAAAATTGTTCAGAGAAATAAAAGGTAGAATATAAAGGAAATTGGATAAGTCCAGATTCATTGTCGATGTTGACTTTGATAATCTGCTTATACTTTATATTTTTTTCTCTGTCGCGTATATTTGAATGGTCAGCGACGTCGGCGGTCCAAAGGCAGTAACAGACTATTTGTATTAGAGAAGGAACAAAATTGGAAATTTCTCTAATAATATACTGATCAGTTAAAAGTTTTATTTTCAACGTTATCATTGTATGTGTAATGTAGGATTTAAGGTGCATTACGTGAATCCCAGCACCTTTACTTTAGTCGGGTGGATATGGTCCAATTATGCCCTGACCGTAACGTTGAGTATATAGACAATGTTTTTGCTGAAAATGATAGCTTAAGGGTGTGTAAGAATAAAGAATCTGCCCGGTTCCACCTGGGCATCGCTGGGCATTTTGAGAACTCCAGATGGCGTCGCCATAATGGTTAATTATATATTCAACCCTGTATTATCAACTATTACTATAGGATCCAATAAACGAGTATATGGCACGTGTAACATTAAGTCAATGCTTCAAATTCAACAATTGGAAGCCCAAGACCTAATTCCAATTTAAAAAATATCCTATAACAACAGCAAAATCATCCGATAGAACATAAACATGAGTACTTAAGATTGTTGTTAGATACAATAAATGTATCTAGATACTTTTTAAAGATTGTAACATGGCAATCAATATGGTAGCCAAAAACGGTGAATATCTTTCAAAAACCTTGACACTTGACACAATTTCTAAATATTACCTTCAAGTAAATAAATTATTGTGTCAATGAAACAATTATAAATGTTCTAGATCACAAACCGTGTATACCAGTAATCCCGATGATAAAAATGGTGTCAAATTATAAATTGAGTGCAATATAGGTGAAAAAATGTAAACTTCCTCTGGTATTTTTGCAAACTTTGGCACCAATTGGTTTTATTTCGATTTTGGCGCATTTCAAACAACCTTAAATATATGTTGTACATTGGTAATTAGGACAAAAGGTACCTAATGGTCATTGGCACATTGATTTTCGATTTCCGAAGGCTGAATACTTATAAATTTGTGTAAAGTATTTTTGAAGATGTTCACGTTTTTTGTGGCTACCATATTGATTGACGCCATGTTACAATTTTAAAGTATCAGAAACATTTATTGTATCTAACAACAACTATATTCATGTTTATTTCTTCAAACTTCAGCGTTTTTATTGATGCATGTTCTTCCCCGGAACCCATTACTTTATAACGCGTCCCATAAAATAAATCTGGTACAAAATAATCGAAGTTGTGAAATAGACGTTGCCACGTGCCAACCATAAAGAGATTTGGTGGTGAAATTTTTGCATTCCGATAAAATGAACCCGTATTCATATTTCTATATAGAAATATTGGATTCCCAAGCCCAAAATAATTTTCCATACACGTTTACTTTGATTTCGGCCAATAGAGCGCCTGTAATTCGTTACTTTACGGGAAGAGTTTTCAGTTTTATTTTCGTAAACAAACGTAATGATTGAGATCAGTGCTTTGGATGTGAGATTCCAACGTGTTAGGAGATGGTGGAAGCATTTTTAACTACCAGACCATTGACAGATTCAGCAACACTATGCCACCTAGTATATATGAACAAAAACTGAATCGCCACCAGAAATCTGATGGATTGGTACAAATGGGGGCGACCATTCTACACGGAGATTAGTTTCTACTACATTTGCTAAAGTGCAGGCCGTCTTGTATAGGTAGTCAGGATTAGTTAGAGAATGGATAGATATTGCATGATAATCATGGGTGAAAGTAGCACGAATAGAACTTGATGATAGAGAGAGCCTAAAGGGCCTGGACTTCAGAATTTAGGTTTGCACACTATTCAACATGGCGCATTTAGAAGTCTTGACCAATTACACAGCATTAACACTCTTCAAATAACAAAAAGGACGACGCTGCACCCCATTGTCAAGATTTGCCCAATGTTAAAATATTTTGATAAGCGAATTTGACAATGTCAAATTTAACGTCTGGTTCTTTAATCAACCGATGTGCTTTACACCTTACCGACTTGATTGGGACATAGAGTAATATGGGGGGGGGGGGGTGTTGGGGTCCTAGACCCAACATTTGATTTTTTTGCGATTTCTCGGTTCGGCAATCAAATTTTTCAAAGAATTTTTTGATAATTTAGATTTATGAATATGTTCTCTGATACAAAAAAATTTTAAATCCGCCCACGGCTTCATTAGAATAATTTATAGGTTGGGTCCCTAGGACCCAACCTAATTAAAGTAATTAAATCTTTGGATTTGTTTACTTAGATGTATACTTAGGGGGAATTATAAGTAATAATACTTAAACAAATACCCTTTTATTGCTGATAGCATCAAATTTAATTTTTGTCATGCCGTGCACTTTACTGTGTAAGTATATGGGAAAACTAAGGACGATTTGAAGTTTTCTGAGAAAAATACAAGATGTAGTAAATTTGGCCGATCTTTTGCAATGATTATTTTAATTGGTTATTCTAGAGTAGATATAATGAATTATTTTGGTTCAAAACATATATTGGAGGTTGCTGAGGATGGAAATGTGCGAACCACTCTTTTTCGAAGAGTTACAATTTCAATTGGCCATAGGTCATAGGTCAAAAGGTCGGATTTTTATTTTATGTGGGTAGTGGTTCCTTACGTGACCCAAATTATTTGTGTCAGTGTCATGATCACTCCCACGGAAAGTGGTTATCTGGGGTTTGGCGGGTTTCCCCTAGGAACCACCCCCTGGGCACTAAGGATTTTTTTTTAGATTGGGCATAAGTGTTATTCCACCCAAAGTAAAACCCTTAGAGCCAAGATGAATACACCTCAAACAAAGGCTGGTATATGTTACAAAACTATAACCCCTATACAGTTTTAGGGGGTCCCCTTATAGGGATCGTAAAAGTATCTATGTAATTGCTGGACCATTCTTTGCGTTCCCTTGGAATTTGTTTGAAATTTAAACCACAATGTCGCTGCCTGTTTGGAGATGCCCATACATGTGTATGAAATGTGTTAGCAGGAGAGATCAGCTCTCACTTGACCTAATTGAATGTGCAGATATTTCATTTTACGCAGAATGCGAACAAATTAGTTTGCAACCTATTCAGCACAAATTAACATTGTAGTGATACACTTATATCATAATCGGTTTCAAATTAAGTGAGGGTTCTTGCATATTTATATGAGGTAGATATTGATGTCAGGGTGCAAACTTGGCCAAGTGGAGACCATATCTCTGTTGACATTACAAAACATATTTAGGCCATGGTACAAACTTATAGCATAGAATCGACTAATACTGGAAAATAAGAATAAAAGAATAGTGCCATAATTGGCCGGGATGTCAGGGAACGCATAATTTGCTTTGTGCTAATCTCTTTTACATTGAAAATACAAAGCTGTTTGACCCCTATGCCAATTGTCTCTTTTATTTTTAGAACAATTTAAGAAGTAGCGACAAAGTTTTGACAACTTATATAAGTAGGGAAATGTAAGAGCTTTTACCTTTGCAAAAATGAGAAAATTCCATTCCTGGAATCTTGCCATATAGGCCTATAAGGTTCCTGATGTTATAGATATGTGTAAAACTAGATTTTTAAGAAAAATCATATTGCCAGAATTAAATTTCATAAAATTTACACAGGATGTAGGTCAGTGGAATAAACAAAATACAATCCAAATTAGTTGTCAAAACTGCGTTTTTGTTTTATTCTAGTTTTATCATAAATAAATGAGACTTTCAAAAAGCTGTGAATAAATACCCTAAACTTTTTTTACCCGTGGACATTAAAATTTTTTTTCTTACCTCTCACGCTGTATTGACAGACCTAAAACTTTTAACGAGGGCTCACTCATTTTGATATCTACTATGGTCAGAGTGATTTACTTGATGTCAAAGAAAACACTTTGCAATTGTAAATTATAATAAATTGCAATCGACACTTCGAAAGGATTGTTAATGTTTGTTATTTCCACGTATCTGAGCTACTTGTAGTTGTAGCCCAAGTTCCCAGGTAGAGTTAAGTCATAAAACATGCAAAAGTTGTCAGGCACATTATATAGGACAAACGGGATATCATTAAAGCCCTATCACAAATCGACGCCCTTTTATTTTCTTCAAAGTCCATTTTTTCACTGTGGATTTGAAATGTTGTAGTACGACCCTGTCAGTGGTAAGATTAAGACACTCTCAGTGATTTGCTAAATCAGCAAATCGAAAAAATCATCAAAAATCAGATTTTTTTTGCATGTATGTAACAAGTACAGATACATTGTATCCTAACATACCCTGCCAAATGATAAGCCAGACGCAACCTAATCAGGACAGAATCGGAGATTTGTCCGAACGGACACTTAATATTACACGTAATTTAATGGAGAATCCTATCTTGGAAAACACTTGACGTTTTCTTCCTTTCTGTAATTTCTACAGCTGGAAAAGGTAACTTATGAGAAGAATTCTACAGATGTATCCGTCACATTAGAAGCTATTCCTGCAAATTTTAAATATTTTTCAATCACTGATGTGTCTTTAACAGCTGTATTTGTCAAGAAATGGCGATTTCTATTCATTGTTTTCTAATAAAAGAACGTCAGGATCGACTTTATTAAACACAAAAATGTCGTGAATACATCGTCAAGGGCGCTTTTAAAATGCTCTAGGGTCTGTTCACAAAGAACAGTGTAATATAAAGGTGTTGATATGACCCTCACACTAGCCATTTAGACACAAAATGGCATTTTGATTTTGGAAAAACTTATTGACGTGGCTTTCACACATTCGAATTCATAAACACCAGATACCAGATCCCTAGACACGCCAAATGTTATAAGTAAACACTACGACGAATTTAGGAATTCTAAATCTATGCAACAATATCCGTAGTTCTAGTTCACAGTAATAGCAAATCAAAGCGCTTTTGCAGAGATATCCGACCAAAACTAAATAGGTCTTGAATGTTTTATAAAACACGATTGTTTTAATTACTAAAACTCATTCTTTTAACGACTTTTGCCTTCTGCCAATGGATAATTGTTCTTCACATTTTCATGCAAACTGGACATCGTTAAGTTAATTGGATAGAAACCGTCGTAGTCGTCTTATAGAGTGTAAAGAGTGCCCATTGACTAATACACGATCAAAGTCATAACTGGGGGCCACTTTAAATTTGGGACATCCTGATTATGTTTTGGGGAGGGTATAAAAGGAACCTCAAAAAAGTTGGTTCTGATTTAGTTCTGGGGGGGGGGTGCTACAAAGTAATGGTCCTGGCTCCCCTAGTATACGGTGAGGTGTTGAATCTGGCAAGGATAGGGGACAAAGTAAGGCATACACATGTTATTACTCCAACCAAAAATATAGAAAAAAAATACAAAATGTCAATATTTGCTTAAAGTAGATCATGCGTACCAAAAAATACAATTTTTTGGCATTTTACACATTGAAAGTATAGTAAGGTTGACAAACCACACCCCTACCCTTCGACTACATGACACCTTGGCATCCCTGAGGGCTGGGGGTACTTCCAATTTGTTTCGCTAATTACCGCAAAGGTGAAACTTACAATTACATAAAAAAAGCCTTAAATCATGTTCATTTGCGTTTTGTGCGACAAGGAATCATCCGTTAAGGGGGCACCCCCCTGGTCAGACGAGGGTTGATAACGCTATATTTAAAAATATGATGATATGATGCATGACTTTGCTAGAATCATGCATCATAGGACCACCCTTCTCAAATATATATTCAAAATAAGGAAATCGGGGAATTCCCCTTAAAATCCCTTTCCACAATGTGGTGATTTTGTATGGTGTCTATTTGAATCAGCACCCTCAAATTGCCTAAAACAATTCTTAAACCGTTTAGTCAAATTAGTGTATTTTGCGCAGGTTTGAATAATACTATTTTTTAAAATAGAAGAAATCGGGTAACTCTCCTTTAAAATCCACTTTTCAAACAATGTGTGATTTTTGTATGGTGTCTAGTTGAAATCAGCACCCTCAACATGACTCAAACACTTCTTAGGGAGGGGTCATTATGTACGCCAGGGGGGGAATGGAGGATTTGAGGGGGAACCCGAAATTTTTTTGTAAGAGAGGGGGGAAACGTGAAATTTTTCATCACCCGAGACAGAGGGGAACATGAACTTCTAAATGGCGGAGGATCTCAGCATGATCAAGGGGGGGAGTGTGAAATTGTTGAACGGAAGCAAAGGGGGAACGCAAAAAGTTTGCCGAAAAAAAGTGAATGTTGAAATCATCCATTCCCCCTGGCATAAATAATGACCGCTCCCTTAAACCGTGTAGTCAAAATTAGTGATTTTACGCATGGTTGAAACACTATATTTAAAAATAAGAAAAATCGGATATCTCCCCTTTAAAATCACTTTTTCGCCCCCCCCACCAAGTGGTGATTTTGTATGGGTGTCTATTTGAAATCAGAACCCTCAAATTGATCCACAAACACTTCTTAAACATTTAATCAAATTAGCTGATCTTGCGTGGTTTGATAAGGCTATATTCAAAAAATATAAGAAAAATCGGGTAAATCCCTTAAAATCGCTTTCACCAACTTGGCAAATTTGCATGGGATATTCGAAAGCAGCCCCTCGAATTGTCCAAAACCCATCTCAAACCTTTTAGTGAATTGAGTAGGGTTCCATCAAATATGTCAGATGGGATCCCCGATTTTGGATTTCCCAGCTCAGCTTTCTCTCACATCAATCTTTTATGCCAGATATGTGATTACAATGGCAACGTTAATTGGTCCGAAAAGGGTCTTGACAAATTAAAATTGTCATGCACAAAATGTTTGGGGCAACCAAATTTTGATGACTAGGTCAAAAGTATTGCCATGATTTCAAGCAAATGGCCAAATGTGGTGTGGGAATACATGTTATTGCCCAGGACTATCGGTGTCGATGGAGGCCAGAAGTGAGCAGATTCGTGTTCCGATCCGTAGTGTCGGGGGGTTTCCTATTGCTTCTCAAGATTTTCCCGAAAGGTACCTCAGAAAGGTAAAACGCTTAAACATGAGTTATAAAGATGTTAGCGTGTGTGTTGTGGTTATAGATGCGTTAGGTGAGGGAAAATGCGTGGTACAACGCACATCTGCAATGTGATGAAACCAAGGTGATAACACGGCGAATCGGAAGGCTACACAACATCGTGCCCTATAAGACTTTATATTATTGTCAGTCACTGATCACTGATGCTGATTCAGTGATTGCCACACAAGCGGCTAGGGGCGCCGACCAGGTAAACTTGTCAATCAAGTACTCTTCTATTTTTGATGATGACACATCCAAACACCAGGTTCCAGATCCGCCATAACGATCGCCGGTACTCCACTTCTTTACAACTAATGTAGTCTGTCCAGGTGATTTTTAGAAGTTGTTTTTTTCCAGTTTTAATTTTTTTTAAATGAAAGTTCATTGTCAAAAAAGAACCAAGATTGACACCAAAATATTTCGACATGGGTAAGCGGTTGTGAGTGTATGGCAATTTTAAGGTGCTCAAAAAATGCATTTTTCGTCTTTTTGGTTTAAAAAATGTAAAAAAAGGCCATTTGAGGATTAATACTCAAAATTAACTTTAGATCTGGGTATGATGATAGTTTTATGTGTAGTTTCTACTTTGTTCTGCTAATAAAATACAAGTACTGAAAGAGTGACAAGGTTGGGAGTAAAGGCTTTTGTGAATTGGCCAAGTTGCCTATTTTTTGGTTACCCACAATGCATTGCGGCATACGGTCCCTCCAGGTGGAAATTTCACTGTACAAACCCTTATGGTGAGGTATTACAGAAATACCAATTTATATGGCTTTTTTGAAATGCCCATTATATTATTCTATCAACAGTGAAAACTGAAATTTGGTATATTAGTCATTATTAGATGTTAAAGATTTCCTTGAACCCAAAAAAATTGTACGAACGTTCTTCAAGCTTAGGGTTATTTGCATATTTAATTACATATTAGGTAAAAAATTCGCAAAACATTAGGGATATAAATGGAGCGTTTTTGCTCCACAAGTATTTAAAAAACATAGAAAATACTGACACAAAGTAGTTCTATGTTGAAATGAACCAAGAGTGACACACGTTTCACTCACTAAGATAGGGTTATTCCATGTGATATGGGGGAAAAATTACAAATAACTCCAATGATAATAACATACCATGTACGAACCATCCAAATTATGAGGAAAATTGGGCAGCATTGTTTTGCTTATGCAAGAAATTCCCTCTTTTGGTATAAACCATAATATTATGAATAATAACCAAAACTAACAGGCCTAATGAAAGCCGGTAAATCTATCAATAAATACATAGGTATTCCCTGTCATTGCACAAATTGCCAAAATATAACCTTGGGGATTGCACGCTGTTTAGTTAAGGTCATTAAGTTGTCCGAATGCTCTTGGAAAGCTGTGAGGAATGCAAAACAGCGAGGAGGCAAGGCGTTTTGTACACTGGATTATATATAAGATGTTTGCTGAATCAGAATTTGTTTGGTTATTAATTTGTTGAAATTATGTTAACAATTGTAAGTTGAAGTTAAAATAGTGGACATGGAGAGGTCATCATATCAAACAGGATGATGAGCTCTAGTAAGGCACCATGCAAAACGTAAAGGTAGGTCAGGGTCTTTAAGTGTGTGGTGTGTGTTGTGTGTGTGTGTGTGTGTGTGGGTGGGTGTTAGTGTGTGTGTGCATGTGCTTGTTTATGTGTGGTGATGGGTCGCAGGGGTATGGGTGCATGTGTTGTAGCAGGAAAAGGTGAAATAATGGATTATTGAGTGTGTGCATGGGTGAGCAGGATGTGGAAGTTAGTATGATTGGGTGTGCATACAGTATCATGGTATAGTATGTGCATGGGCATAGGGTAAATGGAAAAAAAAAAAAAAATACAATCATTATCCAGAGACGTCTCAAACAGCAAATTAGATTTTACTAGTCGCATCAACAAGCTTGGCCAGGAATATATGGACAAAGTCATGTACATTTTCAATGGAGAAGGTTTAGAATATACTTTACCCCAATATCTCTCCTTCTATCTCCACTACGCAACACACACACACCAGCCAGACTTCTCTCCCCCTATTTCTTCTCACTCCCCCTACTACCCCTTAAACCCAACGTCCCTCATCCCCTCCCACCCTTATTGGCGGGTTACTGTACATATATCTAGGAATATCAGATTGAATAGACATTGTTGATATTTACCACTAGCGCTAAAAATATTTATTTTAACTGCAGCAACAAAAAAAAAACATTGAAACCCGCCTTGAAAAGAAATGAAAAACAAACACGTCGGCAACGGGACCGTAGTCTACCGCTTGCCACTGCCGACCCTTCGTATCTCTATCCCCAGATCTCTGGCATACATGCAAGGACCTTGTTACTACGTCGTGGATAGAGATAATACCAGGCCAGGTCGGTTACCGCCGTGCACATGAAATGCAAGCAAATTAATCAATTTTGATCATGCATTCACCTCTATTTTCAGCAAGAAACTTCACACAAAATAATATTACTCTTATGCCTACGCGGTTCATTACAATAGTGATAGTAATGAGAGTCTTTCACTGTTTTGGAAAACTACGAACAACGCCGCACTCCCCCAGCATGCATACACGCGGCCATGACGTATCACTGTATTCAATCCATAGTTCCCGGGGGCTCACACACGTGTCACTCTCATGGGAATCGGGCAACTCTAGCGCGATTGGTCGCTGTGCAGTTCCTATTGGAAAGCAGTGGGAATATGGGACAGACAAAATGTTACATCGCACTCCGGATATCGACCTCTGACCTAAATATGATCAATAGAAAAAAAATTAGCTTACAACCAGAGCTTTCTAACGGTTGTATCACACGCCGTTCAGGGTTATGGAAGCCATAAATCGAAATCAGTGAATTGTTAATAAAAATTTAAACAAATACTTTCCCGTTTTATGATAGAAAGCTGAAATTTCGCTCATAAATGACTTTGAAAGTAGTACTAAATAATGATAAACACAAAAAGTGACCTTCTTTGTTTTATCCGGGTGCGATTTGCCGAAGAAAAATGCGACGTGGGGAAAAAAAACGGGGGACCATGCACAGAGAGTGTAGGGTGTCGCGGTGGTACTACGCTGGTGATGTGCCGACTTCAAACCCTCCAAAAATGTTTTTAATTTGGAATTTGGTCATTTTTTCCGATTATACTATATAGATTTCATCCTTTATGAGTCTATATGAGTTTTTTGGAACCATTTGATAATAGCCTCAATAATAGAGCGATTTTAAAAAGTGTATTTTCGTGATCGCCACTACTTTGCATTAGCGCATATGTGTAAGAGTGACGTGGGGCTCGACGTGTGCCAATGAAACGGACACCATACTAATTGCATGTTTCCGTCGATCGGCATGAGGCTCCCACGAAGCAGGATGGTAGCATCGTAGTTTGGTAACCAAAACAGAGGTCAACATTATTTTGGATGAATTTAGTCTTATGCCACCACTAAAATTCGGCACCAACATGTTGTTTATTCTGTTACGGTTCCGAATTCGGTAGCCTTGCAGAATAATACATTCTTTTCCCGTATAATTTAACACTACTCGTTATCTACTGACCTTGGTTTTGGTTACTGCTGGTAAACGGGAATGTACATATAACCAGAACAGTCGAAATTTGCGAAGTGCACGCTTTTCATACTGCTGTACAATTACCAACACCTATATTGTCCAAATAACCCCACTGACTTGTGTGATCTAGATACTCGTCCATCAACCTGCTGTACCATTCATTTTTTATATGTCTTCCAGGGCGATAAAATTTATGTAAAAATAGGGGCCTTCCGCATGACCGAGAGAAGTTTTCACTCAGAGTTGACATCAATTTTGACCCGTTGACTTGTCAAGGTAGCTAGAGATCCCACGGGCTGTATTGAACTCAAAAAAGGGTAGGAAAGCGCTCATTTGGTCTTGTTGGAGTGATTGCGTGTATGGCGTTGGTATATTATTGCACGGTATCTTTTACCAGCCGTTTACGAAATTAAAGGGCATCGTCATATCGCGAAAGGTATTTGTGATTTTCGCACACCTGTAGCATTTTTAATAAAATTAAAAACTTCAAACTTGCTGTGCTGATCTGTTAGTATAAACAACAGTGGCAAACCATGAACCAGACCTTTACAAATGGGGGCGTGGGGTGGGGTAAGGAACAGAAGAATTTTCTGAGGGTACAAATTTGGATCCTTTTCTCCGTAAGCACTAGGTATTCTCGGGGGGGGGGGGGGGTTCTACATCGGTCGGGATGAAGTATGGGTAGGCCGCCTCTAAGGCCATACTTTTAGGACCTTTCAGTTCAGAAGACCCTACTTTTTATGTCAAAGCCTATTATTCTACCACTTTTTTTTTTAAAATAAAAGCAAAAAGTAGCTGGCCAGAACTTGATGGAATCGAAGTTTTAATATTTTTTTGGAAACCTCAAACTAACAGTAAACCTAACCTGTTAAAAATTGATTTTCATAAAGTTAATTTCATCTAATCTCCAGGTGGACATTTAGATTCCTTTTCAAAATCAATTACGCCCGTGGGATAGATCTAGATACCTGGCATGGATGTTATGACATGATGCAAACACAACTGTTTATTTACATTGGAGTCGCCCAAATAGTTTCTTAGTTTAAAAAAAAATCATAACCTCCTTTCGTCCATTTAGAAAAGATATATGTTACTACTTCTCTGCTCCAAAATAGCACAAAAAAATCTTGATTTATCTTCATATAACGACTGGCCCGTGAGCCTACCGGCGTTCACAATGTCCTGGCCGACACCCCAGCGAACACGTTTGAAGTCGCGTTCACACCTCAAACATTACACCAATCATACTCGTAAGTTTGTCACCTGTATGACCCTGGTATGACCAGGGTGTGACCTTTAACCTGTATTGCTCATCCGGTTGGTACTTAGACGAAAATTTGATTCTGCTTGTTCCAAAATTTGTCCAAAATCGTTATTTGTTGCTTTTTTTTCAAGCCTGAAACTTCAGCATATGGAAGAGAAGGTATGTGAGATTCTTCGTATCATAGAAATTTTCATGTACCTTGCTTTTGTTTGTTGAATTGCGGATGAATCTGGTTTTATTATTCGTTCATTCTCCTGCAATAGCTCCGTTCTGAAACCAGAGGGCCCGGTCAATGATAATGTACAGTGTTTTAAGATAATGCTACCCTCTGGTTCAGTTACTGTAACTAGGTAGCATCGCAGCTTCAAGTGGTGTCCCACAACATTTACCATTGAATACAAGTTACAACTAGCATCAGAAGTATACTTGTAACATTTTAGCAGATAGGCCTGTACATAAGGCCCATGTCACTGGGGAAGAAGATGCATAAAGTAGGCTGAATTACGGAGTCCTCAAAATATCCTTAAAAAATAACAGCACAATTTTTTGAAAAGCGCCCAAACAAAAAAATTTTCAAAATTTGATGTTTTTGTGCAGTTCTTGTGTTAATTGTCTAGGAAACTCAAATTAACACAGTTCTGTTTTAATGTCTAGGAAACTACTAATCTGCTTGCGGTAAACTCGCTACCCAGTACCCTTTTGTCGAGTATATCCTGTGGAGCGTTTGCATGGTATGGAACCGAACCAGAACACCCAGTGGGGTAGGACACGATCTGCTCTATTTGGGCATTGGGGATTTTACACGGTAATTTGTGGAACTGCTACGTGCATTTACTATGTGAGTCTCGGTCCAGTGACATTAAAACATCATCTTTTAAACCTTTGTTCAAAAGATCTGTATATCCACGAATAAATTAAAAAAAATATTGACTTCAAATCCGTCGGGGTTGGTGATTACCCCCGCTGCAAAATAGTGTAATTTCCAAAAGTCATTTAGATTTAATTTCGTGACCAGGCCTAGTCTTTAGTCAAGTCTGTGTGTAACCGTCGATATGCGTAAGAGCGCCCTCCTACCGTTAAGTCCTTGAAACAGACTAGCACCAGGAAGTTGATGCCGTTTTGAATTTGCTGTTGCTGTTAGGCTGGCATGTCCTACCCCCCCTGAGACATACTGTAACGAGAATGCTCGAAAATGCATATTTATCATAACATAAAGTGATTTTGTAATTGAAATGGCATACATTTTCTTTTGAGGCGCGCGCGCGCATCGCGGCAGTCGCGCCTAAAATGCTTTTGAGTCCTAGCGATTTATCGCGCATCTTGTTAAAAGCCGCTGCGATTTCTACCTTCGTATTTGAGCCGGCAACCAGGAAAATACTTAATTTGGCAATATTTAATGATAATGTTCCCCGGTAAAAACCGTCACTCCTCTTACTGTCGGGTACCCTGCTCGTTCGTAGGATCGCAGAAAAAAAGGATGTTTTCCTCAATCAATTCGGCGAATTGTATTTTTCGCGATATCAGAAAAAGGGTACTTTTTCATTTTCAAAGGTCGCGAAATTGGAAAGGGGTAGTACATGGGGTGCGTCCCAGAAGACCTTTTTTGTATAATTTTGTCAGTGATTTTGCCAGGATTAAACAACAGTCATAAATATCGAAAAACTTCAGCTGACGGGACACAGGTCTATATGATTTCTTTGAGATTCCTCTTGTCATCTGCGCATGGTTCACATGTACCTTTTGGTCAATCATACATCTATTTTATTGTTGCCTGTATTCCCGACTGTATTTTCCATAGTTCGCGTTTTGTTTGAAAAGGGTGATAAATTAAAATCATTATGATTTCGCGGAACAAAGGGGGTCTATTTTAGCCCTAAAAAATTCGCGATTTTGCACAAAAAAGGGAGTATTTTGTTAAACCAAGATATGCGAAAAGGGGGGTGTTTCAATTCCTACGAACGAGCATGGGTGACCCGACAATAAGAGGAGTGACGGTACCGGGAAATGTTCACGGAACACTATGTTTACCAGTTACACGCCATTTTCAGATAGTGTGGAACGATGGTAAATCGGTTGCCGAGAGCAAAAATCGGCAGGTTTAAGTCCACCAATGTATCAGAACTCCCAGTGGAAATACCGCCAGGATGGTGTACCGGAAAAATGAACACGGACTATGTGTAAATAATGCATGAAGTAACGTCGTAAATTTAAAGCCTTCGCATCGCACGTGGTTTTGTTTTGATTGAGCCTTGAGTGCCAGTTTTGATAGCTACGATTGCGCGGCGCCCGAAAGATTTGAGGGGTCTTACAAACCTTACGAAATAGAATTTAGTAATATTTTCGACTGAATAAAGAAACGATAGACCGGTACCCACCTTTGTGGTCAAATTTGTGCTGTAAACTATGCCGAAACGTGTTCAAAGACCTGAAAGGTGCCGGGGAAAGGTTGTCGCCCATTAAGTAAGAACATACTTGACAATGACACACGTTGATGGCTACGTGCCCATCAGCATCGTGATCGCCATTAGTAATGAAAACGTGAGCTTACTCCAATTAGTTTTAAGATAATTCTGACTAACTAGACTGACTGTTGCCGACTTATTTCTACATTTGTTACTGATAGTGATACTTGTAATCAATTTTTGTACTCTTTCAGGCAACTTGTCATTAACTTTTTAACTTTAAAAAAAAAAAAAAAACAACTTTCCGCGCGTGTTCGAGGTTCAAGTCCTGGTGAATAAATTCTTTGAACATTGATACACTTGAATGATTACATCTTACATCATGGTAATTTGATTTAAACTTGAGGGACAGTCTAAGTAGTAACGTCACTGGTTACTAACTTGATTGCAGTAATAAACAATGCTTATTGCTACACCAGAATTGAAAATGCATGAGCTTAACAACTGCTTCTTGTCCCTAACTCAGTTGCCGTCCTGCTTGCTTATGTGCATTCTAGCGTTTTAAAGCTCGTTCTCCCAGCCAGAATTTGGAGCTTTTAAAAGCGCTGCTGCAGCTCGCTCAAGACCCCGGGATGAGCTTTTTAATGCTCCGCTGAAACTTTTCAAAAGACAATGTCTGGAATTTTTTTTCATATTAAAGTATACAAGTTACTTATTTCAATTTCAAATTCAAGGTAATTATGATGCTAGGTTCAAGTAGGGAATATATTACAATCAAAAATAAGCATTCAATTCACATTCCCCGTCGCAGAAACGGAGGTTTGGATTTGGCCCCAAAAGAAGACACTTGAATAAAAAGGTTACCTGGTCGGCCTAGCCGTCTTGTTCCCTTTGTGGCCACCACCTACATAGCCTAGTGAGTTTGAATTCGGCAGCCGCAACGGAATAAACTCCATGCTTGTTAAGGATGCGGTGGCAGAAATACTGAAAATTAATGCCACGAACCTCATCGACTGGAGAAACCAGATGCCGGAAGCCGAAGCGGAACATCCGGGCATTTGGAAAAATATGCTTCGCAGCAATGTCATGTGCGTAATTTCTGTAAAAATACATATTGGATACGTGCTGAAAGCTTAGGTCTCGCGATGTGCATGATCGTAACTGTTTGATTTTTCGCACTTTGTTTCGCTTGTATGTTAACACTAGGAAAGGTCATATCAGGGACCTATTGCTGCCTATTCACTATATGCATGTGAGACTAAAAAGCTTTTTCAGCCATTTTTTCCGTTCAAGGATACCACTGATGCTTTGCCTCCTCTTGCACTTCTGCCATTTTAGGGTCCACCCCCAACTAACCGTGACGTTCATATTCATACTCCCACGCCTTACGAGCGATTACCCGGGGTTTTGCAGTTGTCAGGTTTCACAGTTCCTTTAACCTTGAATGGCCCTAATGACCTTGGTTGTGACTTTAAGATTTTGGTATCACTCAATACGACCCACCGCCCAAGTTTCACGTCCATAAACCAATGTTTACCCCATTTGACCATCCTTTGACCTGACGACCCTGTGGTGACCTGTAAAATTTTCGGCATCAACAATTGACCCATCCTCCAAGTTTCATGTCCATACCCAACGTTTAACTCCCATTTGGTACCTTTTTGACATAGATGACCTGGTGACTTTTGATCCACTAAACCAGTCTTCGGAAGGTCAAGGGCGCCCACCCACCAAGTTTTCAGGAACGTGTGACCTCGGTCTCCGAGAAAATAAACGCCTGCTTTTTAAAGCACGACGTGTTTGAAAACTGGAACTTTTTCTTCGCAATTACCGTCGTTGGGGCGCGTATCCGCTAGCCATTGGTGGAACTTGATCTTGCCCCACCAGGTTTCACGACGTACGACCTGAAAAGGCAAAATCGCGGATGACCCGCAAAGGGCAAAAGGGCGGTAATAGTATTATAATTACTGTTTTGGAAACCCACACATTTAAGGATTATATAATGACCGTTTTGGAAGCCAACCCCACAATTTTGACCTTTTTTTTCGTGATTACTTGGCTTGTGGGGCGCGTATCCGCTAAACATCAAACTTGATGGCCCGTCCCCGCAGGTACACCCCCCCACCAAGTTTTATATGATTAACTGTTTGGAAACCCACACATTAGAAAATAGGATTATATAATTCCCGTTTGTTGGAAGCCACCCAAAAAAGCTACACCCACCAAGTTTCGCTAGACTGACCCCTCTGGCCTCCGAGAAATAGCCGGACGAAGACAGACAGATACAGGTGGCTCATTATCAGGGGCGTAGCTACTATAGGGACAGAGTGGACAAGTCCATGGGCCCCGAGAGATTAGGGCCCACGAAATTGGGGAAA
>JAMKCH010006912.1:0-33508 GCA_023653785.1 Ophioderma brevispina
CTGCTAATATCTCAGACATTGCAACATGTCATATTGACAAAAACTGGTCACAAGGACATCATGCACAGAAACTTTTCACAGACCCATTGTGGTGTCAAATTCACAATAGGTCCCAAGGTCCCCAAACGTTACCATGGGCAAGAATCTAAAAATTATCTCAAATTCAAAACTAATGCTGTCATCTTGTAGGACGTGATCAACACTACAAAAAAGTCAATTATGACTTTGTCATTGACACATGATGTAAGGTCAAGAGGTCAATATACATCAAATTCGTTACACTTTCAATCACTACTCCTCCTACAGATTACAACGGTGATCATTGAGTCATGCATATGAAGACTTGAGCCCCTTTAAAAGTTATGGTCAGAGGTCATATGGGGTCATCTTGGGTCACAAGGTCAAACATATGTTACTGTGTGTATAGTTAAAACAGGTCAAATAGAAAATCTTTTTATCCCCCCTTTAGTACTGAAATGAGAGGTAATTAAATTCAATCATGACCCATCACATGACCCATGGTTTAGGGGTTCAAAGTCAAATACTCAACTTACTTATACTAACTCTTCAAATCACTACTCCTCCTACATATTAAGCAACCTTATCGTGGTGGAAGTCATGCTATAATTAGCTTGAGCCCCTTTACAAAAGTTAGGGGTCAAGATCTCATAATGTGGTCATCTGGGGTCACAGAGGTCACCATATTTTACTGTGTGTACAAGTTAAAACAAGGTCACTAGAAAATCTTTTTTTCCCACCCTGTATACTTGATGAGGAGTCAATAAAAGTCAATCATCGACCCCATCATATGACCTGGTTTAGGTCAAAGAATCATCCAACTACATCAAATTACGTTATATTTCAAATCCCTACTCCTTTTACACCGACCCTACACGTCTATCATAAAAACGTGACTCGCATGTGTGTGATGCAGCTTGACATCCACCACAAAAGTTTACTTAATTAAATTTTGATCAAGGTCATTTGGGGTCACAGGATCCAAACCTGATTTTTCACTAAAATGCTTCTTCTACAAGCTCCGGTCTGAGTACTCTCCACTGTTTGCAGACTGTAGACAGATCGAGTTTAATCTTCTGCCCACCAGTGCAAAAAACCCTTGCCCTCACGTGCTGTACGTATATTAAATTACGCCACTTATTGTTTGTCGTGCACTCTAATATTTTTGAGATGTTGGTTTTATATTTTTTTTATTTCTGCCTAGCCAGTCTAGTTCTTAAGGCACTATCAGTGATTTGCTAACCAGAAAATCCAAAAATCTTCAAAAATCAGAATTTTTGCTTGTATGTAACACGTCTAGGTGTCTTAACATACCTATAAATATATGGCCAGAAGCAACCTAGATAAGGACAAAACTCGGACATTGTGTGTTGTCACTAGTGTCATAATACGGACACTACTACAATACGTTCATTGAATGGAGATTCATGCTTTGAGAACCACTGCGTTTTCTTCCTTTTCTGTCAATGTTGTGGTTGAAAGAAGTAACATTACGAGATTTCTACATTCCACAGACTTACCCTTTACTTTTAAGCTATTCCTGCAAATTTCTCTGTATTTTCATATTCGTCGGAAAATCCTGATAGTGGCGTTAATTTCATATTTTTTTTTAAAAAAGATGTCATTAAACGTTGTTGGTTTTTTGACTTTTTTTGGTTAATTTCTTCTGTGTTGTACTTTTTTGATGTATTACGTTTGCGAACCCTGGGCCAAACGAAAGCAGTGTTTAACACTGAGTTTTGTTACCGACCAGGCAAAAGAATTTGACTAATACATGAAATCACCATTATGCAATGAGGTACAATCAATTCAGTCATGGTTGCTGTAACGATGTTGTTCAGTAGCACTTGATGAAATAATGGCCGACTCTTTACCATACTTGGGACTTCTATATGAAACATCTTTCAAAATTGAGACCCAAACATGAAACACTTAACCTCTGGATAACCTGTGACCCTAGATGACCAGCTTTTTTAATGTTACATGTTCGCCTGTTAAACAGATTATTTTCACCAAGTTTGATCTTGAAACTTAACAAAACAAGCTCATTATCATAATAACAGATATTGGCAAATAATGTTCCAATCATTGTCCACTCTACACGACAATTGGTCAATGTCTACTAGAATATAGTCCATTAGTGAGGGTTAACATATTTTACCCCACACACCCACATTCGCTCTTATGTCAGTCCCTATGGGTGCTGATCTGCAAGTGGAATGACACCAAACTTCAGGTTAACGTTATTGATATGGAATAGCCCTATGATTGATAAAAAGCCACCCACCCACCTACTCTAAAAAAATACATCGGCGGTCCCTGACCCAGAAGTGTCGTCTGCCGTCGCGTTTGTGAATGGGGCCAACGTTCAGCATAGGTCACCAATCCCATGACCCCCCACCCCCTCCTTTCCACCAAGTTACATTGTTGTAAGCCTTACAGAACTCATTAGACTCATATATTAAGGGTTAACATTTTGACCACAGACACACACACACATACATACGACAGAGTAATCCCTCTGTGCCTTCTGCAAATTCTGGCAGACACACAAAATGGTTGTATGGATCAGCTCCCATCTTTTTAAATTGGCCCTTTACTTATTGCAAATTTAATGTGTTTCCACGGTATACCCACAGTTCCTATCCCTAAACCTGACCATGACAGCTTGTGACTGTTCAATGGCAACCACCTACTCTTGTCCAAACCCACTGCAATTAGGTCGCTCTGCACATGGGAGCGACAGCTTGCCATTTTGGTCTAAAGGATGTGCTATTTTCATAGTTTGTTGCCCGAGTCAACATTTAGTATAAATCATAGGGAATTGAAAGCTGATTTATTTACAGGGAGTGTCCTCTATTGGCAAATTTAACCAGAGACCCTTTAAAAGAAGGCTAACGCATCATACACTGTGTAAACCAACTAGTACCAAGATTATCACACTGATTCCTACTTTGCCTACTTCACATTTCTTAACATTAATCCAATTACCAAAGCCGAGGAAGAACCAGAACACATACTAGAAAATTAATATCATACACAAATCTTCAGCAGCATACTACTTACGTGTATTGAGTTGGTTGATTCCTTTGTGGCAGAGGCATGGAAAGATATGTGGGGGGTGGGGGCCCTAATATGGAAATGAGGTGAATATTGACGATTGGAGAATGTCAATTGGGCCTAGGTTCTCTGAGAGAAAGACTCCACAGGGGTGTCTTCATTGCTGGCATTGTAGATGTCCATGTTGTAAGTCTGATTCATTTGTAGGATATGGTGACCTTTCAAAGTACAATAGTGCGAATTATATTGATATCAAATAAGTGTCACTACAACCACTCCCTAAAGGTGCTTGTTCCGATTTATAGTATTGTGTTTCTATACTTAGATCAGAGCCTGGCAACTTGTACATCCATAGTCATTCAGAATGGTGAAATTATTGTTTCATTTTGGGTGAAAAGGGCCACAATTACACAGAGGTAGCTATTGAGTGCTAAAACATCTGGTCTATTGGGGGGCCAAATTAATTCCTTCCAAGATGGCCCGCATTTCAAATGGCCGCCATTTTTTTTATTTTTTTTATTTTTTTTATTTGTTTGTAAACTTTATTACATAGGTCAGATAAGACTTGGGTTTAACTTTTAAATCAATCTTTCTGTTATTTCACCAAATTTGTAGTTTAATTCAAATGGGAGCCACAATGGGGGCTAAATTCAAGATGGCTGCCGCTCACGAGGAAAAAGCTGCTTTATTTGTTGTGTACATGCAAACCTTGGGTTTTGTTGATTTTCTAAAACTTTGGGCCCTCAACATATCCAACCTACATTTATTGTTTAAATGCCAATTACATGATATCAAAATGGCTGTCATATTCAAATTGTCTGCCAAATTAAAAAGGCACTACGGTAACCTTGAATATGTTAAAGGTAGTATTGATTTTATATTGTCATGGTAAATGACATTCGAAAACATAATTGATGTCCTTTGATGGTTAAACATTTTACATTTTGTCTGTGTGTATCACATAAACACTTTGCTGCCATTTTCAAAATGGCCACTATAAATTTTCTAACAGCTAATTTACTGCTGATTTTTCTTTGGGTCAAGGTTTACCTCATAGGTCCCTATTGCCATCTTACCAGGTAATCTTTTTATTGCTGCCTGGTGCTTGGTCAATTTTAACTTCGTAAGGTCCGTTCATACTCCACTGCCCTGCATTGCTGTGCAGTAATTTACAGCAATGTTCCGTCACTTCTGCTGTATTCCTAACGATTTACGGCAGGTCAACCCATGTCACTGCAGGTTCACGGGTTGCAGTATTCAGTAAACTTGCGAAATTTGGCATACTGCACACTGACTGCAGCCACTGCATCTTGCTGCATCGCCATTTAAAATAATGTTAACTTCGGTGCAGTAACTGCATTGCGTTGCAATCGGCAAGTGATTGGCAGTGACAATTTTGGTAGCTGCATTGCAGCCACTGCACTGCCATGCGTGAAGTATACAGACCTTTAGACTGTTATCATATCCATAAAGCTGCTAATGTCACTTTGTTGGTATTTAATACAAGTTATTAATTCATGTTTACAATGACCAAATTCCAGAAAATGATGTGGTCATGTGAGGCATTCCTGTTAAAATTCCAAAGTATATTTGGATGTTTCAGTCAGTCCTTTACTCATTCATTCTCATTTTTGTTATTTCGATAACTTGTATAACCTCCATTCTATAGTGGTATGCATGCATCCCTTCATAGTTAGAATCTAGCTAGTGGTAGTTGTTCTATCAGTGGATGATGGTGTAATAATCAATACTACACAATCTAATCTATCTCCCACGCACACATGAATAAGCAGGCTTCTACTTCATCAGCCAATTCTGGCTGCTCAAGGATCCAAAGGTCATTCGCTACTGTGGACCAGACGTTGTATTTTTTTCTGTAGCCTTGTTTCAGCCAGTCCCACCTCACTGAACTCTGGCTCGCATTGGTACCGAAAGGAATACAGATTCACACCAGCAATACTATGCCCAGACCTTGGGCCATAGAACTTTTGTCTCTGCTGCTGTTTCACACCTTCACCGTTGCACAAAGGAAAGAATCATGCAATGGGCAGCAAGCAAAACTTCCCGATGTGTAAAAACTTTGCAAACCTTGGAAGAACCCCTCCTTAAGAAGATACACTGAAAGACTAATACAACAATTGAAAGAGTTTTCTTTCATGTACAACATAACAGGATCCATTGAGTTCATTCCACCTACATCAGATGCACTGTAATCAACCTCAAACAGAGGCACATCTCAAGGCAGGACATTGCTTGTGACAAGCATTGCTGGAGCGCCAGAGCTCCCAGACTCCAGCTGACTGGGGTCGGTAAAATTTGCAGCTTTCACAGTCCTGTATGGCACCTTGGCCAAGGCATCAAAATCATTACATAGCCAAGTCAACAACTGCTGAAGTGGGCGTATTCTGTGGGTTACCATGTCTGGCTGCGGTCACTGAATTCTGTAAGGTCGTTGTCTGTGATTTTTGCTCCAACATTGGGCAGGCACGAATTCTGCAAGTCCTTGTATGTGCAGGGTTGCGCCAACATTGGGCAGACAAGAGATTTTCCATGGTCTGTGGTGCTGTCTACAATTACAGGTAGTGTCTTGGTCTGCTTCCAGGTAGTCCCATTCTGCAAGGCACCTTGGATTATCCGATTCTGTTCTGAATCTGTTGAGAACATCGCCATTCCTCCCAGAGGAAGTGTCAGCTCCAGGTGGGTGATGCTTCTTAGTTCAAAACCATAGATGTTACTTGGTTGATAGCAGTCTTTCTTTCCACAAGTCGACTCTCTTAAACTCCTTGAGACTGTTTCAATGGGTTGACCTTTGCTTGAGAGACTCTCTCTGGATTTAAGGCGGTTACAGCTTGGCTCTGTCCCGACATAGGTTAATTTTCACATTAGATATTTTGGCCGCTACGCTCTTGTCATGCTCGCTACACTACAACAGATTTGGTGAGCATTCCTGCCTAGGATCATAATTCTGTCGTGGGTGAGAACTTACTTTCTGTGATAAAGCTGCAGGAGGCATTTAAATGCTGGATCAAGCTTCTTTGGCATGGTTAACCTTTCCCATAAGGGTTCGCATACTCTGCACAGAAGTATAAGGACAAGTGCATAGATCTTCGGGTATGTGGGCGAGCACCCCATTTGGTGCCATGAGTTTGTGTCAAGATGTTATTGTGTGAACATCTTTACTCTTCTCTTCATGATGTGGGTCTTATAAGATCGAGTGCGGTCCAAGGCAATCCCAAGGTAGAGAGAATTATCACAGTACTCTAGAAGTCTTCCAGACCAGTTCAGATTTAAGCTGACGTTTGGCTCACGTTGGTAGATGGCAAGTACATCCTGTTTCTTGAATGATTTTTGCACACAGCGCTCTACCAACTGAGCTATCAATACGGGTTGGTAAGGAGCGATAGATATCACTTAGAGGTTAGTTCGAAGTGTCCATTGTTTTCCCAGCGTGCTAGTAATACGAGGTCCGCCGGTTCGAAGCCGGCCAGGCGCACATGGTTTTTTTCACACTTTTGTGCGTTGGACATCTCCAGAGAAAGATTAATAATCCATCACTTAGTCTCCCCGGGGGAGAACTAAGTAGTTAAATTTAAAAAAAATATCAATTGTATATGTAAATATACCGTTCTGATGCTATCGGCTAGAAACGCGATGGACGACCCTTTCAACCTAACACCTATAGATGATACTATCAGCTCCTCTCCAACCCAGTTTTGATAGCTCAGTTGATTAGAGCGTCGTGCTAGTATACGGAGGTTGCCAGTTTCGAATCCGGCCAGCGCACATTTTTTTTCACACTTGTATGTGCTGGCTAGCTGCAGAGAAAGATTAATAAATCTCCATCCTTGTCTACCTGTAGAACAAAGTAGTTCAATTTCAACTTGGTTGGGTGTAACATATGGGCGCTGTGGAGGTCTTTTGTGGATACCTTCGCCTCGATCTAGACCATGCTTTCTTATTGTTATGGGTCATATCGGTGGTTTCAATTAAGGTGTGCCTGTTTTTGATCCTTTCCTCTGACACATTCCTCACCTTAGTCAGTTTTGTTTTAACTGAGAAAGGATCGCCTTCACACATAGGTGGAATGCCATTGAATCCTTTATCACATTCATTGGAAGGCCTGGTATGTTGCCTCCTACAGCCTCTTGGTATAAATCTCCTTGCAGTCTTATTCACTAGTTTGCAATTGTCATAGTTTATGGGGTTTTGGGGCAATCTTCTTCACGTTCTGTAGTTTAAGTGCGTCTTAAAAGGCACTTTGTTTAGTCTTACTGACTGCAGCATTGACTTAGATTTAGTGGATCAGGCATTCAGAACAATCTTGCTACCCAGGTTAGAGATGTTTTGCCACAATAGCATTAGATCATGATTGTACCCTCTGTCCAATGGGGCACTATAAAGTGATAGCGGCATTTGGTTCGTGGAAGCACTGTAGATGTTGCACTTCTAACCATTCTTTCAACAATTGTCCCTCTTATTGCTTCCATTGTAGCCCTTGGTACTATGGCTGTTGAAATCGCCATTAAAATGAGGTTTAGTGGGAATTCCTGAAATTGAATTGAGGGTGCTTGAAATCTGCTGATGGAGGTTTGTAACTTATATACTATGACAAGCCGAGCTCAATTGTGAGATTTGATGTTGTCATCAGATATTGAGTTGCTTTCTACAACGGGGTCTATTTTCATACACTCTGAGCACTTCCGCAACTGTCGATTGGTCCTCACCGATGGCAGGCATTTTTCATTGAAAGTATTTAGTAAGACCTTTGCTACCCATTAAGGCTACCAAAGTATTTCTGCAGCGTCCACGCATTTTTTGGGTGGGTGGCAATTTGGCCATGATTTGGAATTTGCCGTAGAAGTGCCACATAAGAGGATTTGTTGCCCTGCGATCAGTTTTAACCAATCACTAAGGCTAGGCAACGGGAAATCAAGCTTTTCATTGTGTAACATTGTGTCCTGTGCCCTGTTTATTTTTTGGACCGATTGCTGGGGCAATGAATCAATTCTCCACACTGGATGAACATTTAACGGCTGTGTAAACCACTGACAACAATACCAAATCCAATAGTGATATGTTTATTTTTAATGAAAAACACACAAATTCAAGTAGGGCACGGAGAATCCCAGCACGTAAGTGATACTTAAGTAGTGGGCCGATTGCAGGTTTGGCAGTCATCTTGGCCAATTATAATGGAAAGAAGTCAATTAAACACAGACCTTAATTGTGGTTTTTCCTCTTAAGTTGATGTGAATCCTTCCTTGAGTGAGTTATATCAAGATTCAGTAAAAAACATAATTTCTTGATATCTAATCAAAGGAATAAGCTTTAAGTGACAAATTAGCCGCCATTTTGGAATTTTCGCCGCCATTTTGTATTCAAGTTTATTTGGTTTATTCTTAAGGTGACTGAATTCTATATTTAATGCACATTGCTCAATAACACCTTAGGGAATCATAACAGATCAAGAAAAACAGTCATTTCTTGATAATCAATGATATGCTTTCATTTGGGGGGGCCGCCATTTTGGATTTTCCCTGCCATTTTGGACATTTTGCTATGTAAACAATGGAATTACAAGTTGAGTGTCAATTCAGTGTATTTCTGTTCAAATGGTACGAAACACATCAAATTGAGTAATTGGATCATATAATCATAGAAAGCACGTAAAAAACATGACATTTTAACGGTGGCGGCCATTTGAATTGGCGGCCATCTTGAAGAATTAATTTGCCCCCTAGACCAATTTCTTCAGCAATCTCAAGAGCTACATCTGTGCCAAACTTGGTACTTTTCACCCAACATGCACAATAGTTATTTGATACTGTTGCACCATTCTGGCAATGACTAACACCCCATCAAGTACCTTGGGAAAAAAACTTGCGGTCTTGATGGTAGATGCATAATGCATGCTGCAAAGCCCTTTCAATACTGTGGCTATATTGGATGGTACCCACTAAAAGGGCTCAATTTCAAGACGATCAGAGAAAACACAGCCTTTCTCTGATAGTCAAAATCGGAAACTACTTTCCAGGTAAATCGGGGGCAAAGACGATTGGAACCACGCACCTTTACTCCTTTCACCCTGGTGATTCTGTAAAGGTTATCACATAAGTCCCAGTGGCTTTATTTCAAAAGCCCACTGAACTAAGACTAGGCTGGTTTGGACTCATAATGCATTTTTTCCTTGCTAATTCCACACATAGAAATTAAGATCATGATTTTGAATATTTGAAATTATACTTCAATTAGTCAGTCAGGGGCTGGAGGGGGGTTTAAGATTAATGTTCCGCACCCTTTTGTTTTTGTTTCACTTTGAAATTTGGTGAAAATTCTGGCCCTACAGGACAAAGAAAGGAGTACAGTGGTACTTGCAAAAATTCAACTTCCCCCCTTTACAATAATAATAATAATATATAATAACAGAACTTTATATGGCTCTCTACAAAGCACACAGCGCCTTACAAAGATCTAGTAAAGAGATAGGTTTTCAGGCACTCTTGAACAAAGACTTGTGTGTTGACTCCCTAATGCGAGATGGTAGCACATTCCAAAGCAAGGGAGCAGCGATCTTAGCAACTAGCGCTTGCTTTCTTTTTAGAGCGAAAACCGTGAGACGGGTAGAATCAGAGGCCGAGCGTAGTATTTGCCGCTAACTGCTGAAATACTATCAAGAATGCAGACTGATAGATCAGTGAATAGGTCGATAGGTAGAGCTTTCATATGATACATTTGTAACATATGTCATCAACTTAAAGATAACTCTTTCCTTAACAGGAAGCTAATGCATGAGACCTTGGAAGGCCTGACAGAGGGCTGGTCCCGACCACATTTTGTTTTGCAAACACCAAACGCGCCGCTTTAATTTTGGAGGCGCTGGAGGCGTTTAAGGTTAATTTCACGCGCACCATATAAAAGTGAGTTTGCATAATCAATACGTGAGAGGACCAGCGCTCTGACAGCATGATGACAGCATCCTGTGTGATGAATTGACGAATACCGCCAGAGATTAGTCAAAAACACCATTATGTTTTATAAATCATATAACTGGGCCTGATTTCCCTTTCCAATGTTGACTGAAATATATGCTTCCCCTTCTGAGAAGTGGAATGCCGCCAATCTATTTTAGCACCCCTAAAAGATAAAATGGTCTCGACCGGTGACCCCAGGTCACCCTGTCGACCATTGCTCTTTCCCAATGCCGTTTTGGCTCGGAGCCCACACGGACGCACTCACATATCATTCTGTGGGGCGGGCCTGTAAGCGGGAAGTCACATTGGAAAGGAAAGCAGGCCTCGTTATATGATTTATAAAACATAATGTTTTTGCTAAATTCATTACACTGAGCTGATTTTCCTTTACACCAATGGTTGACTGAAATATATGCATTACCGCCCCGTTGAATGAATTTTTTCAATCAACACCAGACAAGCACCTAGCAGTCACTCTCGGAGGTGAGCATGATATCTCAGAGCGTCAAAAGGATGTAGCCAAAGGCGGACATGCAACACTAAACATAAAGAAACTATGTTAAGTGCCTTAATAGGCAATAACATACAATCGGGGACTAGATGCTCACCTGAATACGGAATACTTCCGGGGTGAGTGTCAATAGTCGGCAACCCTGTTGGGAGACTTTATGTATAGTGCAGATGATTTTAGTGTTGTTTCCTCTGCAGGAGAACCCTCGCCAACGTTCTCCTCTTGGGAGTTTCCACATTTCGGTAGTACACCGACAAAACGAGTGGGGGCCCTCCACGACATCACTTCGCAGATATTCGCAATGCTGATCCCGCGGTGATAAAAGCCCAAGATGATGTAATATTCCACACGGAATGGCTCAAGTCTTGAGAACTCCAATCACCGCGTTGGGAGTCATTAATTACATGACACAGCGCTTACCCAATCTACAAATCGTCGCCGGTTGTTTAGACGCGGACCCTTTGGGGATGCTTGTGTAAGAAACAACGAATCGTTTGAGCCCCTGAGCGGTTCAGTTTTACGTTTATAGTACTCGCGGGCTCGGACGGGACACCAACAAAGGCGATCATTCTCCCACACCGAGAGTGACATGGCAATTCGAGTAAGATAATTGATCCATGTCGGAAAATGAGTAGGACTCGTTCTTGGCAGAAAATGCGGCCTAAGGAAACCAATTTGACCCTGTCCCGGGAGAAGTCCGATGCAGAGATAAAATGTTTGTAATCTCTGAACATCGTCTACCGGAGGCGAGAGCTACCAGGAAGGCTGCCTTATGGTGACATGTTTTTAGTGAACGCATCTGCCATCGGTTCGAATGGCGGCTTTACTAAATAGCCTAAGACAGTATTAAGGTCCCAGGGTGGGACCACATTCCTGGCCGGGGGTTGTCTTGTAGTAAACATCCCCTCTAGAAGGAGACGGATCGATCCATCATCATTAATGGTCGATCCATCATCGAAACCTTTATGGATCGCTCAATCGCAGACTTTGTTAGTTTCCCTGACTGGAACATTCAATTCCGCTACCACAAGCGAATCGGTAAAGGAAGTCAGCGAAAACCACATCTGCACAGATGCTCGATCGGAGAGACTTTTCTCTTCGCTCACACCAGCGGAAGAAGGGTCCAAGGCGCTTACTGTACGCGTCCAGGGTAATCTTCTTCTTTCCCTCTGATGATGCCGAGGCAGCCCTCTGTTAAATCCTTATCTGGCAGTCCGATTACCGGATAAATGGCCTGCAGTCCGAATGCTGGAGCCTGTTCAGAATAACACCAGTTAAGTATTAGCAGGGCTGCAGCCCGAAGCCAAATAAACCCGGGGCGCCTGTCTTGGACCAGGGGTGTCTAATCGAAATTAGAGAAAGGAAGGAATATCACTGGAAAACTCACACCCGTGGATCTGGGATGAGCGTGCAACAAGTTGCGGCTGTAAGGCCGCCAAGCGCATCCAGCGCGATGTGTGTGCTCGCATAGACCACAGGAATGACTTTCGTTGCCAAAGGGAGCTATAGGATCACACGGCACGCCTCCCGCCCAATTTTAGAAACTACACGATGTAGGATCGGAATGGCAAGGCCGTGAATCCCGACAGTCCATCGCCGAGCATTGACTGCTTACGCACCCGGGTCGTGACTCCGGGTGCAATATGGGTCGTGAGTCCGGGTGCAAAACAGAGGGAGCTGGTGACCATGTGTGAGGCGAACAGATGATCTTCGGGGGTTTACAACCCTCTCGGAAGATCCTCTGAAACGACATCTCGTTTCGATCCATTCCGAGGCCCGCATCCTGCCACAGACAGATTCGTCGGCATCAAATTGAACGGCCCCCGGAATAGGACATCGTGATGGCCAGGTCTCGACACCACGCTATGAACGCATGGCATCTCGACACAGGGACTCGGGACCCGAGTCCCCCCTGTTTGTTGATGTAGTGCCACCACGTGGAGTTGGTCCTTTCTGTACTAGGCACTGGAGTCGTCACCATCGCCTGGACTTGAGCTAGAGTTCCGTTCACTGCCCACAATTCGAGCCGATTGACATGGGCAGCAGCCTCGGTCTGGGACACATCCCCGAGGTACTGAGGTCTAGGGTAAACCCCCCACCCGACTTCTACGCGTCCGTCGTGATTACTACATCGACAGGAGGCGCGGGAATTAAATTCCCTGAGTCATGTTGGGGCGGTGAGACCACCATGCCAGGTGTCCCAGATAGCCGTATTTTACGGGGATCGGACGGGAGTCTGAGTGCTTGATCGGCCTGTAATATCGTCGCGAGGGGCAATTGAAGCATCCTCATGTGTAAGCGACAGTACGGGACAAAATCGATCCGAGACATGGGCCATCAGCCTGAGAAGGCGAAGCCAGTCTCGAGCTGGGGCTCCCTGACTGAGGTAAGGCCAGAGGTCGGCGGTTCGAATGACACCTCCACCCGCTCGGCCTTCGGTTTCTGCAATGCCTGGAAGCAGTTGCAGCCGTGCACGCCAGATACCTCAGGGCTTGAGAGGGGAGTTAGGCTCGATTTTCCGAAGTTGAACAATAAAGCCGGCCTCTGCACAACCTGGATGGTAACGACTGACCATCTCGGACGTTTCCTTGTGCGACGGCCGTGATTAGCCAGTCGTCCAGGTACTGCAGAGATTGACCCCCTCTGCCTGAGGAAGGCGCCCACTTCCCGGGTCACGAATGGAATACCCCTGGGGAGAGGTGGATAGTCCGAAGGGGAGACCCGTCCATCGTAGACTGCCCTGGATTTGAAACGGAGCCAGCGACGGCCTGATTGTGCGACTGGGACGTATAGGTAGTCACTTTCAGATCCAAAGACGTCGCCCAGCTCCCCTTCAAAGGACAACGCAGGATCGACGTGAGAGTTTTCCATCCTGAAACTTTTCGGCTTGATGAATTGATTCAGAGGCTTCAAGTTCAGGATGGGATGGGACGCCAATCCCCGGTCTTCTTGGTAAGCCAGAATAACGTCGACAAAACCCCTTGGTGAACGGGGGGTCGACGGGGGGAAATGGCACCCTTCTCCAATAGGGCCGAGACCTCTGCCAGAAGAACTTGGTTTCTTGGCTCCCCCGGAAGCGGGGTGGGTCTCGGCTGGGAAGTCCCGGTGGTGTCCGCGGGAATGTCGATTCGATACCCCCGTTCCCCACTCTCAGCACCCAAGTGCGTGAAAATTCGGCCTTTCCCGCACGTAGAATACAGTCGGCCGCCGATGGAGAGACCCCGGCGGGCCGCCGTGCCCTCGGACTAGACTGCTTCCTCTTCCAAGGCGCCTTGCTTTTGGGATGGGGAGATAGTCTTAGTCCGGTCCCCGGACTTCTGAGAAGAAGTTGCCGGGGCTACGGGCTTCTTGGGTTGCTGAGGCGGTGTCAGCTTCGCCTGCTGGCGGAACGGCTAGAAGAAGAGGAGCGAGAACGCTTCTTCTTCTTCTTTGCCGAAGACCTCCCTGAGGAAAATCTTCGCCTGACTCCTTGAGTCGCCTGCTCTGACTCTACATGCTCTGCTGATGCAGCAAGGAATCACTGAATGAGCCTCTGAAGAGGACATCCCGTGGCTCCGGCTTGGTTTTGGAAACCTTCGATGCAAGATCGGAGCTCCGGGTGCGCAGAGTAAGCAGGCGTTCTCACGTCGCAGGAAGCTGAGGCGATGCGCCATGACATTGAGACCTCTGTCTGCCTCGTCACTTGCGAGGGATCTAGACGGTTAAGGCGTCAGAGGCCTCCGAGGAGGCAGCTCCACCCTCGCCCCAACGAGGACTGAGTTTCGTGGGGCGGGACCATAGAAAAGTCCCCTAGTAACGAATGCCAGAGTCACCGCTAGGTCTAGGTGTCTCAACTGAATCCCTCCCAGAAGGAGGAGAATGCAGTCGGGACGCCCTGCCCGTTGCACTTAGGTCAAGACCGCTCGGTCGAGTTCTATGGTCGGAGTCCTCATGAAGGATTGTGAAATCTCCTTCGTTAGTCCTCAACGACCGCGAAAAGTTTTCACCGAGTACGAATAAAAAGGGAGAAAAAAAGGACGAAGAGAGCTTCTGAGGAACCTCCCGAACGTCTCCACAACAGACCAACGTCATCGGGAGCGTCATGGCCCCCCCTGGACACTTTCCGGAGGGAAGGGTGGGAAGGCCCAGATTGAGTGTCCCTCCTCCGCACGCCGCTCCGGCGCGCAAGGCAAGCCAAGACTTTCAGCCGCCCTACGCAGCACATGAGGGGTGCACGCGGGTAGAGAGTCCACTGCGAAGGATCATCACCCATGTGAGTCTCCTCGAGTCGAGTCTCTCTCACTAGCGCTGGCCTCGAGACGTTGGAGGCTGTGGCCTGTAAGAGTCCTGAGAGGACGGGGCGGCAAGAAGCAGAGGGAGGGGGGGGCAGATACCACACCTGGGTCGGCGGCACCGGGGCCCCCCGCAGGGACCAAGCCAACTGGCATAGGATGGGCCGCTAGGAGCCACAAGGCGTCGATGCACAAGGCCCGAACCTGACGAGGGTACAGGCCGAGAAGGACGGGTACACCGCCCTGCCCAGGCTGGGACACAGCTGTAACCACCGCAGAATGGTCACCACACAGAAGGGTGACGAGCGCGAAGCCGCGGCGCAAACCGACCCCCACTCAAAAGCGGGTCAGAAGCAGCCCCGACAGCACCTGGGCCGCGGCTGGGCAGCCGGCGGCGGAGGCGCGGTGTGGCTATACCCGGTGGGGCTCCCGCAGGCCCCGGTCGAAAGACCATACCAGATTGTCCTACCCCAGCAGTCCTGCCCGACTGGGGTGGGTAAGTCACGTACGGGAAGGAGCGAACCGGTGAAGGTCGGCTGCGGCGGGTACGGTTCCCCGCAGGGCAGGACCACGAAGGCTGCCCCGCAGGGACGCCAGCGGCAGGGGCACCCAACGGGTACCCCGCCTTAGGAGGACCCGCCGCGGGAACAGGTGCAGGATACCCGGCACAACCGTAACCGCAGCAGGCGTACCCGCGTAAGAGGCCTGAGCGGACCGAGTCCGCTGGGGCATCTGCGGGGGCCAGCCGGCGGAGCCCAACTCGCACACGCACGCCCGAAGGGCCGGTGTACAGCGTGCGGAGCAAAGCTGAGATGGCACTGACATGGCTAGCCAGCTGCACGTGGGGTGCAGTGAGCGAATCAACACCCTGCGGCGTCCCGCCAAGGGACACCGAAGCCAACGCCCTGGGGTTTGCCGTAACAACCCCGAGGTGACAGCCACCGTGGTCACGGTTGGGGCGCCGAAAGACACCGGAACCGTAACCACGTAGGCATCGACACCAGCGGCGATGGATTAACCCCAGATTTTACCAGAGCATCACCATCGCCCATCACCACCCCGGAACGCCCGCCGTCGCCAAAAATCCCCTGGGGAATTGGCTGCGCAGACCGCGCTAGCCTGCACGGCGGAGCATCCCATAGGGCTGAACCAAGCGAGCCAGCGGCCGGCAGGTTCGAGAGACGACCGAAGTCGCCCGCCAACATTTGCCGCGGAATAGCGAAAGCTACTCCACCGTCAGGAGAACCCAAAGCAGCCAGGTTGCTTTGGATGAACCCCGGACCGGAGCCAGACTACCGCCCCCCTGCTCCGGGACGCAACACGAGAGGCGTACCCGTGTTCAATGGTGCCCATTGAACATCCGACAGTCCGATACAAAAAGAGGCGCACGGCTATGCGGGAGCACTGCCTGTGGTTGACACAAAGATGGGGGTCCCATGAATGAATGGATGCGGGGCAGCATGCGCAATTGTGCGACATAACGGGGGTGAGCGTGAGTTGCTAGATGGACAAGCGTGCGACCACAAAAACGTAGAAAAATTACAAGCGTGCCATGGAGGACTCCCGGGAGGCAACGTCGGACTACAAAAACCAACTCGGTAACGCATGAGTCACCAAGGTAACGAAAATTTTTCAAACACAGTTTCGACATATTGTATTAAATATCCACAAGCAATATAATAAATAGACACACCAGCCAAGAATTATGATATGTAGGCAGTCCTACTAAAAAGAAACAAACGAATCAAACATCGTCAAAGGCATCCAAGCTGCAACATGTGCGGCAATGGAATGCCTTTGTTTACCTTTTCCCGCCTTACACCGATCACATGACCGCATCGCGGCAAAAAAAAAAGGCATACACAATATAAAGCTCTTCCGAGGGCGTGAAAAGTCTCCAATATTCCGACCAGGTAGAGCGCTTTATATCAAAATATAGTCCATAAATATATACAGGTAGGGTTTAGGTATAATAGTGGAGTAGTCCGTTTGAGGAGACTATCAGTCCAGTATCAATATCTCAGTTAATTTTCGCTGCTAATGACAGAGCTACGGTAACACGCGTCCGTCTAGGTTAACAGCCAAAACGGAATTAAGAAAGAGCTAAGGTCGACAGGGTGTGACCAGGGGTATGGTCGAGACCATTTTATCGTTTAAGGGTGCTAAAATAGGTATTTGGGGCATTTCCAATTCTAAGAAGGGAAATGCATATATATTTCAGTCAAACATTGGTAAAGGAAATTTCAGCTCAGTGTATGTAATGATGTACGCATAGGAAAGTCACCAATTTTACAAACATTACTGACATGATGGGACATATTTGAGTGAAGCATCAAAGTAAACACCAAGATTTTAACAAAGTTGAGCTTAATAACAAGCAATACAGAGTTTTAACTCTCAAATTTCAGGCAAGGTTATAACATCCCATTGTATAGTCTTGTCTCACAAAATGCTCACTTCTGTGGTTCATACTTCATCATCAGCAAACAATGCCGATGCCTAACTTCGAACATGTTTTGTGCACAGATGCATAAATATATGACACTGCATGAAGAATGTGTTTAAAAGCTTAGCATTAGCTAATGGCTCCAAGATAGCTAACAAACTCCCTATGATATCAAATCAATACCTTACAACCGCATCACATCTGGTATAAAAGGAGCTCCAGATTGTTTTAGCTTAAGAATCTCATTCATCTGTCACTACACCCGTTACAACTAGTATAAAGGGAGTTAAAATTAAAAAAACCAGTAAACCTTAATTTTCACTATCTTACTGGATGTACCTAACCTCTGTTGGCATATCAATGACTACTATTAATTTCCAGATACTGGATTTTAGCAACTTACCTGGTACCATTTAGCATCATGTAGTCCCGTTCACTTGTGATGGTGTATTTGGCTGTCCAGACGTCGTAATCTGGATACACCACTTACCATATTGATATAAACTCAAAGTATGAGATTAATCCCGCCGGGCACCAGAAAACGGACCTGGTCTTGCAAGAAGCGCGGAACTTGAAAGGCACTGCTGCTGGTCAAAGGACATCAAATCCTCCTGTTTTAACTGCAAAAGGCATTTTGAAAAGAACTCATTGGTTACCGATTGAAAAATTAAAAATGCATTATCTACAGATTCTGTATGACTTACCCAAGACTCAATGGTTCACTTCACCTGCTTACCATGCTTATATTCAGAACTCATAACATTTACAATCTCCCGTTCACTCCGTTCTCGATCAAAAACACTACTTGTTTCTCCAAGATTTTCAACATCATAGGGAAATCGGCTTTTCTGGGCCGCTCCGACCTTGGGGAACAATTACCGGTTCACATCCACCATGCTACCTCTCTGGTGTTCAAAACAATTGGAAAAAAACCAATCGGCTGACTTCATAACAGTCCATCCTCGCCAGTTTGCCATGTTGCTATATCGATTGCGGTGTTATAGTTAAGATGTAATTACATTATTTATTAAGTCATAATGTTGTTAGTTTTGTTTGGTAAAGGGAATAGAGACCTTCTGGTTTATGCACTTAAAAGCATCTATTATTATTATTTAAAAGAATGGCAAAAGCCTTACAAATTTCAAAATACCTGGTAACAGCAAAGCTTCATAAGTGGAAACAATTCAGAGAAAAGCAAGAACAAAATGTCAAAAACAAACACCGTATAGAATGTCAGTTGGTTTTTGTAATTTTGATCATTACAAAATAACACTTTCCTGACCCATATACCTCTCGACTCAGCCAAAGCAGTCATTTTATGCTGGGATTATTTCAGGTTGTGGAACATCAGGAAGTTGGGTCCCTCCACACACTGAAGTGGAAACCTTCCAGGTTGTCAGGTCGCCATAGCCCACTCTTGCCTTGTCAAAAACCACATTGGCAATACAGCCCTATAGTCAGATCTTAGCGCGTTGCTGTCTGTAATTGACGAAAGAAAAATGTCCACACGACTGCTGAGGCTAAAAAGAGATTGAGTTGTCTCGGAAACCAAAATGCATAGTTATGTGAAATTACATTTACCATATAGCTCTACATGGGTCAGTCTACTTGGATTGTTTTGTTCTTGAAAAATATTTTTAAAAAAAACATGACCAAAGGCAACTCGAAAAAAAGTGAGTTAGAATTAGCATAAATAAAAAGAAATATCATATGGTGCATTTTAAACAATATTACAGGTGTTTCAAGAAGGTGACACCCTTCTGTTGATAACCCTTATGAATTCGGAAACCTTACGGAATAAACCAAGGTTATGGGGTTATGCGTGAAAGTGTCCGAAGTATAAGGGTGTCAGAAGAAGGGTGTCACCTTATGGAAAACCCCAATATTACAGCACACCAAACATGGTTGCTTTTGTATGCACCAAATCTCCTTTCTTAGGGCATGACAAAAAATAAATCTAAGCTTTATTCATGTCTAAAGTTGCTCAATGATAAGACACTATCCGTGATTGCTAAATCAGCAAATCGCAAAAATCATCAAAAATAGATTTTTTGCATGTATGTAACAAGTACAGGTATCTAACAGACCCTGAAATGATAAGACCAGAGCAACCAAATAAGGGACAGGATCGGAGATTTTTAGTCATTAAGTGTACGAACGGACACTACTACACCACGTAATTTAATGGAGAATCGATCTTGGAACACGCGTTTTCTTCCTTTTGTCAATTTTACAGCTGGGAAAAGGTAACTTAATGAGATTTACAGACTATTTTTCCTCTCTCATTAAACACTTAAGCTTTTCCTGCCAAATGTCAAATATTTTCAAATCACTGATAGGTTGTCTTTAGTCACTTTTTAAAACACACACCATTTAAATAGACACATTTAGAGATCACATATTGGTGTGTATATGTAGGTGGAATGTGCCAATGTTTGTCACAGAATGATGAACAAGTAGAAATTGCAGGTTTACTACAAGTACACAATCATCTCATATAGAATTTGAAGTATTAGAGTGTGAGAATAACAGCATCTTTAGAAAATCATTACTCGGGGTTTGGTGAAATGTTTTTCTTTTACAATTCTTTTGTCTCAGAATAGTTTGACGCTTCCAGATTCCTCATGCAGGTATATACACTCTCAATGTATGACTTCTACGGTGTCTAATATTAATATGTTTGTGGTTTTCGTGAAAGAGCAAACTCAGACCATTCAGCCGTTACATACCTTCACTGCATTCCATCCACAGTGTTACTTGTATCACAACAGCATATAGCTAAGCCAAGGAGTGACTTTTGATATGAATTGTGCATTAAAGGGTCTACAGTCTTTAATATGTAACAATACTATTTGTTTTATTAAACAACCATATCAACACCTAAAACTGAAGAATTTTACCTTAAATGGGTGTAGGTTTGTTTTTGAGGTAAGGCATTTAAAGTTGATGGTATAAACAAAAGGGCTTCTTAGTAGTCATTATATGCTTCTTTCCTGTGCAAAGAAATTCTCATTCTAAAAACAGAATTTATACAAATGACCTTTTTTACGTTTCAAAATTAATGTTTCATCACACACACCAGAAAGGCACACACAAACAAACCACACATTAAGCTTGTGAATCCTCTTGCAAACTAGTGTTAATATTTGCAAACGGTTATTTTCACATGCTTAAGAAAATAAATAATGACTGAACTTATGAATGGTAATAATTAAGTTATATTGTGAAGATGACAGTTTAAATTTGTTATTCATACAAATCAATGATGTTAAGCTTCCAAATGTTTTCAAAAAAAATAATTGTCAATCAGGTGAATGTGAAATAGAGTTTTGTGATCGATAACCATTTTCGGCTTATGCATAATTATACCTTAGTTAAGAAGCAAATCTTTTTCAAAGGAAATATTTTAGCCTTCATTTTTGTGTGTGAATCACTTCTTTCAGAGACATCTGTGACGGTGTTTATCAGTAAATTTTTGGTCGCTGAGATGCATAGCTATCTTTAAAATGGTATGACTTGTCAATGAAATAGGGGTACATTTTTGTTGTGAATTTGCACACAAGAAAATACAACATGGCAATCAGTCACACAAGTGACTCGTGGTGAACCCTGGTAACTGATATTTTCAGGCGAATGATAATCAACTGAGGCTACGCTAACATCTGTTGTCTTTTTTAATTCACTGCAAGTCTTTTTAATTCACTGTTGTCTTTTTTATCTCACTGTATTTTAATCATGCCCCGTCAGAGGACACTATCTGATGCCAGTCTGGCACACGTGCCCTTATTAGGGCAGGCATCACCAGATGTCAAGTCAGAGGGCATCTCAGTGCTCCAACTAAATGTGGAAGGTCTCACTAGGGCAAAGATAAACATCATCGAACACCTCACACATACGCATAAAGTCACTGCGATTCTCCTCCAAGAGACACACGCTACCGACAGTTCCATTCTGAACATCTGCGGCTACACCCTAGCTGCACACACCAAGAGCGCTTCCCACGGGATTGCCACCTTTGCTAATAACTCAGCCCAATGGAAACAAATTGCAACCTCACCTGCAGACTCCACCCTGGAATGGGCAACTACCAAAATTGCAGGTGTTCATGTCACCAATGTCTACAAGCCACCTAACCATCGGCTTCAAGCAGACTCTCTACCAACTTATTTGCATTTATGCCGGCAACTTTAACAGTCATAGCATTACCTGGGGTTACAGGAAAACAGGAAAACCAACCCTGATGGAGCTACCCTAGAGGACTGGGCCTCAAAATCCGGTGTACAACTATTGCACGACCCCAGGCAACCAGACACCTTCAACTCCGGAAGGTGGAATACGTCTACAAACCCTGACCTCGCTTTTGCAAACATCCCCATTCACCGTACTGTTCTCGACCGCTTTCCAAAGTCCCAACACAGACCATCACTGATCGCTCAGGAGAGCCTTGCTAAGCCTATACCAACAAAGCCAGTGAAAAGGTGGAACTTCCGCAAGGCAGACTGGGACCAGTTCAAGAACCTGGTGGATTCAGAAGTACCCAACCTCCCGATACCAACCTCCTCCAACCTGGACAATTCCTAAACAGCACTGTCTCAACTCTTTATTAATGTAGCAAAGAAGACCATTCCACATGGCTGCCGTCGCAGTTATATCCCATCCTGGGATGAGGAATGTGATACTCTTTACAATGACTTCCTGAATTCTGAACCCGGGGAAGAAGCTTCATCCAAGGCTTCAGACCTGACAAACTGCTTGGACAGGAAACGTCGCGAGCGCTGGGAGGAGACGGTTCAAGGAATCGACTTCACCCACTCCAGCAGGAAGGCCTGGAAGACTATAAACCACCTCACCGGCAGAATTTCCAAACCATCGAAATGTCCAGTGACTGCCAACTCAATTGCTGAGCAAAATCATCGCAAATGGTCGTCTTCAAGAACATTGATAAGGGTCACACTCCGCTCTGTCAAAAAAAGAGATCACCCAAACTCCGTCGAGCCCCGGGCGTGGACGGGTCACTTTCAACATCATTTCTCACTAGATGAGCTTACCTCTGATATTAGCCAACTAAAAGAGTGAAAAGGCCCAGGGCCCTTGATAAAATACAGCAGAGTTCTTGATGCAATGCGGCCCACAATGTCTAGATTGGCTCAGGAGTTCTACACACTGTTCCTTACCAAACCAGTCCTTCCCCAAGATCTGGAGGAGAGCTATCTATGCATCGCACTCCCAAACCAAACAAGCGTGTTGACAACCCGAAGAACGACAGCCCAATATCATACTGTGGGTGGATCCTTCAAACTCCTTGAGCGGCTGATCCTGGCCCGGCTGGAGCCCGTCGTCGAACGCCACCTGCCTGACGAACACAGAAGGATTTCGCCGGGCGGAGCACTGCTCACCAGATTGTAAAACTCACCAAATGATATTGAGGAAGCTTTGAAAAGCGCCGCAAGGCAAGCGTCATCTTGGTGGACCTCTGACAGCATATGACACCGGGTGGCACCAGGGCTTGACACTCTAACTTCTCAGGACCATCCCGAATCGTCAACTATGTACAATTCATATGTAACATGATGGCAAACAGAGCTTTATTCTCAAGACAGTGATGGGCAGAGTAGTCGTCTGCGTCGTCTGCGGAACGGTGTAACACAAAGGAATCTGTATTGGCTCCTATGATGTTCCAATTGAATATCGCGATATAAATCAAACAAACATCTAGGGACAATATGGCTACAACGACGATCTTGCCATCCTCCACTCGGACAGCACCTGGACAGAAGTAGAAAGCACACTTAATACAGACATGGCCCTACGTGCAGCATATATCTCAAGACCTGGAGACTGAAGTTGAGTGAAGCCAAATCCACCGCTACTGCCTTCCACCTCACCACCAAAGAGGCTCATCGCCAGCTCAAACAACCTCAATGGAGTGCCTATGCCATACAATCCCTAACCAACCTACTTGGAGTCAAGCTGACCGGGAGCTACTTACCGGAAGCACGAGAGTCCGTATGGCCAAGGGATATTCGAGAGACCTCCTGTGCAGACTGCGGATCTTCATGGGTTGCAGCCCAATGACCCCTACGCACCACTGCATTGGCTCTGGTCTACAGCACTGCTGAATATGCCACCTCAGCATGGTGCACAGCTCTCACACAAAAGAAGTGGGACACGGTACTCAACGAGACACGTTGAGAACCATAACTGGCTTCCTCCGCCCACTCCATCGGAATTCTACCAGGGCTTCAGGCATTGCCTGCAGAACTTGGAGGGAGCACCACTCGCACAAACTAGGGGATATAAGGCTGTGCTGAACAATAAGCACCTGCTGCATACACTGTCAAAGAATCCACACAACTCGGTAGACGAGAATGCGCTTCGCCGACTTTCTCGCCGGACACGCTGCTAAACTCTCCAGTCCCCATTCAACATCTTACCATGCATGAATACTGCCTGGTAGGACATTCCAAAACCAGATCAACTCTCTATTACACCTTAAGACAGAACTACCACCTGGCAGCAATCTCTCACGCAAGGAATGGGTCACCTTGAAACCGATTCGCACAGGAGTGCGTCGGTTCAATAGCAATATGAACCGAGTGGGGGCTGGGCCATCGACAGCCTGCCAATGGGGTTTCCATCACAGACTGCGGATCACATTTCAATGAGGGCCTAACTTTCGTCGGGTGGGGGGGGTGGGCGGGGGGGGGGCGGGGGGGGGGGGGGGACGGTGGATACAGGAGATCTCAAACCCCAAACCAATCAACAGGAGTTGGCTCCAACGTTTACAACACATTAGCTGCTGCCTCATACGCAAGAAGAACGTAACGTCACACATACATAATTAATGCTCATGTGTTATTATATGAAGAGGCACAAACAGTGATGTAGTGATGTAAGTGTGCGAGTTTCATAACACCAATTTCATAGCATGTTTGTTGGCAAATTTGAAATTACAAAGGGTAAATTGTAAATTTATTCCTCTTCTGCTCAGTGTAAAAGTACTAGTATTTCACTATCCTTTTTTTAATTAACACTTCAAATGTGGCTGTTATTTGATTAATAACCCAAACAACATCTGGTAATTCCCTGTGCATTAGTAGATTTAGTATAAAACTATATTTGAACATATGTGAAGTTCAGTAAACTCAAACTGACTGAATTGAAGACATCAAGGTTCGCATTAGTAAGAAAATTTACATAATTAGATTGTTTTGTTCTAAAAACACATTTGGATGTTACAATTTATGCTATGATAAAGTTCGGCGACCTTACTTTCAGCTTCTAACCTTTGATTCCTTAAATCAGCAATATTAACATGATTGGAACACAATCAATATGATGATCTATAAAACAAAAGCACTGGAACATTTATACATAGGGGGTGCATGTGGAGGCTGCAATAAAAATAAGCATCTTCTGTTTGTCAGGGTTGTAAGGGAATTCGTCCAGTTGTATGCTGCACCGTACAACCAATGATAAGTTACTGTGTACTATAAGTCGGTGCTTACAACTATAAAGACTGATTTCTTTTGCAAAGACATCAATCAACATTTTGATTCTCGAGCGAATAGAATGGTACCACTCAAGCCACCAGTCGACCAGGTTATGTTGGCAAGATTTTTTAGCAATTCTGGGTCAGTGGTAGTATGGGAGCCAAATCCACCATGTTTTGATCACAAATATTATCACTGAGGCTATGATGTGATTGTTGTTTGCCGATAATGATTTACTGATGAACAAAATAAAAGTGAACATAGCACAAGTGAATATTTTGGTGGTCAACTTGAAACCATGTCCCATGTTCATGGGACATTTTTAATTTTCTGTTGGCATATCATCCTAATGCTGGTGCTTAGGATGATGGCAATATGAATACTTTAAAATATGGCATCTACTTGGGGAAGGGGGGGGGGTGATATGAGCCAGCACCATGTGCACCCCATGTTCCTGTGCTTCTGCAGTGCAACTAAATAAGGTTGTCATGCTACCTGGTTGACTCTGTTTTCCAAATACTGCATCTAAGAGAAAAACATAAAACCCATAAAAGATAACTCTACAATAGGATGTGAACACTACAAATATTATTTCAGTCTACAAACAAAATTTGGTGTAACATGCTGAGCAAACTAACTTTGTGTGAGGAAAAGATCTGTGCATGCCAGAATTACTTCTGTGCATAAATTAATTTGCTGTGCAGAAATTACAAGGAAAGCTTTTAAACTTAACAAGCAACAGTGTAAGCAATTATATTTAGTGCCCTTTATTAATACATGACTTATTTAAATATGGTCTCTCTTAAACATGTTGTCATCACTACTTCTACAAGTCTTATCATTTTTTGTCTGCAGCCATTAAGAAGTACTCTAGAATCTTCCAAAGAAGTTATGAAGGTGATATTAAATTACACCTGTGTGAATGAAGTCTTTTGATTAAAGAAATTGAAAAATAAATGGGCAAAAAAGACCTACAATTGGACTGAAAAAACACCACCCAGATTTGGACAACAAAACGCATGAATTCAGGTATTAATATTTAGTATTAACTTGGCAACGAAACACCTGAATTCAGGTTTTAACCTGGAAATTCTCATGCCTGATATTAAGATAAATAACCAATGAAAAGCTTATCTGACTGTGCTAAACCAGTTTCCCTAAGAGTGCTATCATGCATACTATGACTGCTATCACATGTGCTACATTTTAGCACACACAAATATGTTTTACAGGTGGCATCACAAAGATTAATTACCATCATTATATGTACACTATTTACAATTACTAACTTTCAAAATGGTCATACTGTTTTAAATTATACTTTATAACAATCAATGGGAACTTGGATTTTGATATTAGAAACTATTTTGTAAAAACGATGGAAGCATCCAGGCATAAAAAAAAACAATTTGGGGGAAATTGGGTGGTTTTGAAGAATATTGTCAAAATAAGGCCAATTTTTGCTGTTTTGTTAGTTTTTTAAATATTTTTGAAATCCCAAGATAGAATCCACCTCTGTATTATCAGTGAAGGGCAACACAACTTCTTTTTTAGGTCTTATTGACCTATGGCTGTATGAAACCTTTAGTTTGATAACTTTCAATAGACTATTTTTTATTTAATGGCACTTTAAAAATGGAATGTTACCTACTTTTTATGCTTTTATACTGATTAAAGATTGTTCAATATCTCCCTTAAATCACAGCTGCTATCCCAAGTACAGCAAAGTGATTGTGATGATTTAATAATGGCAGTGTAATGATAGGCAACAGCCCATGATCTTGTGGGTATGCCACTTTATAAAAGCACACGTTATATTATTTTTATTACTAAGTACAAACTTGCATTTTTAAGGTAGGATTTATCATAGAAAAATAAGCAAACATTTTATGTAAAAAAATAGACATGCTGACATTTGAGAGCAGTCTACATGACAGTGCAGACTTTAAAAGGTGCAATTTTAAAATTTTAATTGTTATGTGACTCATATTACAATCACAGATCAGAAAATATGAAATTGTGAAATTCTATTATGAAAATTCAATAGACAATGATTAAAGTTGATCGATATCAAAGATCAGAAAGTGGAATTTTCTAAAAGAATTAAATTGCCATATTTTTACCAATCCTCCAGAACCAGTAGTTTGGTTCAACTGTAAAAACAAATATTAAATACAGATAATAATTGCCCTTGTTAAAAAGATATGTAAAATACAACCAATCTACTAGTTGATCTGCAAATTTTTCTATTCCATAAAATGCTTTAAAACTAATGCACCAATAACAAAAATCCTAAAGTAACTCAAGGATAAGAAAACTATTTGAATCACATAAATTTGTTACCATTTGTTTATTTATACTTTTATCGCATAAATTTGTTATAACTTTTTTGTTTATATTCTTATTATTATGTCTGGAATCAAATCTGAGACGCGTCGCCCTGCGCCGATCGCAGTGAGTATTTGCGCCGAGTGTAGCACGCAACAAAAGTACAATTTTTTTTTTTTTTTTTTTTTGCTGTAAATTTAGCAGAGCTGCGGTAACACGCGTCCGTCTTGGTTAACAGCCAAAACGGAATTGAGGAAGAGCTAAGGTCGACAGGGTGTGACCTGGGGTCACTGGTCGAGACCATTTCTCTTTTAGGGGTGTTATTATGGTAATTTGGGGCATTCCACTTCTCAGAAGGGAAATGCATATGTTTCAGTCAACATTGGTGTAAAGGAAATCAGTTCAGTGTAATGATTTAATGCACCAATAACAAAAATCCTAAAGTAACTCAAGGATAAGAAAACTATTTGAATCACATAAATTTGTTACCATTTGTTTATTTATACTTTTATCGCATAAATTTGTTATAATTTTTTTGTTTATATTCTTATTATTATGTCTGGAATCAAATCTGAGACGCGTCGCCCTGCGCCGATCGCAGTGAGTATTTGCGCCGAGTGTAGCACGCAACAAAAGTACAATTGACCTCTGCTGAATTGGCCAATCGCACTAACATATTTACGTTACTAGGACGCTTGTTACTAGGTCAAGCGCAGCTGTGCATACGCAGTCAACGCACAACATTTCAACGACGCGTCTCAGATTTGAATTCCAGACATAATAGTCAGTTAAAGAGATAAGCAGCACTTTGCTAATCCGAAACAAAAAAAATCATCAAAATTCATATTTTTGTATTTTTGTTACTGGCATGGACATGCTAAAATAACCTGCAAGTGGTTGGCTTGAAATCCGTGTATTAAATACAAGGCAGTATACTTTTTTTATCTGATTCTAAATTTCTATACGTGCGTATCAAAATTCTGACGTGAGATCAAAAAGCCCTTCCCCTGTGAATATGCCAGATTCTAGCATTATGTGCACATGATCATACGTTTTGACCTCAAACACAACGAGTATTGATCTGTGTTTATTCTGTACTATGTAAACAACAAACATGTTTAGTGTATAGAATTTGAGACGCCATCGCGTAATGTCTATTTGCGGGAGACGGTATTATAAATTTTCCTCATACTTAATTTTTTTCACTATTGGGTGGTTTTGTTTTCTACTTAAAGCAGTTATATGGTATTGTACACACTTATCCTGATTTATAAGTTAAACAAATGCATTTCACATTTTTTTTTTCGATTCTCTCGCTGCTAATCCCTTAATGCTATGCTGAACTATCCACAATCCAAATACATTCACAATTATAGATTTTTATTCCTTTCATCAAAAAGCTCCTGCAAATATAAAGGCCCCGTTAGCTCTGTGATCTGCTGTTTGTAGGAGGTCATCAAAGACACTAACTTTTTTTAATGATCATTTTTAAAACCCCTTATTACAGATGGGTATCACCAACTCTACAAATCCTGTCCTCATGTTCACGATAATTGTACAGTTACGTTTAGCATTTTGAGCTTGTTTTTGAATTTGACCTCTCATTTTGACCCCCAACCTGACCTCTAATCAACCATGACTTAAAATCAGTGAACATCCTTAAGATACCAGTCCTTAGCCAAATCACATATGAATAAGTTAACATCATCAGCACATCATAGTTCTGGAATCAGAAGCATATGATCAGAATTTTAGAAAATAACTCAGCCGCGGGGGGGGGGTTTTCTCAACACAAAGACCATATGGGGATGTGCCACAGACAGCGGTCTCATTTCAGCTCTGGTTATAATCAATGAACCCCTTTGTTAATGCAATGTGTTTATATCAATGGAGAATTCATTTTTCAAAATTGTCCTCAAATTTCTTGAAAATTTTAATCAAAATCTTCTCCATCGGAAGCCAAAATTTCTAAAATTGTTAGAAATTAGTCAAATTTTCCTCAAGCTGAAACCAAAATGTCCAAGCTTGCTTAAAATGTCAAAATTTGAGGAAAAATGGAAATTTGGTTGTGTATCTCTGGTATAGTTATGGGTCCCCTTTTTTTTGGCAAAAATATTAATAGCTCAGGTACCTCCCAAGCCCAGCTGTGAATGATATCAATGTCAACTTGCGATAAAATAGTCTTAGACATCTGAGCAATCAAATATGGCAGATGACTGGTAAACATACGGTTTTTTCATGTACTTACCCTGTAGTCTTGAGGCAAGCCACCAACAAACAACTGTGTACCATTCTCAGGAAATTTTAGGTAACGATCGTAGATTAACACTACTGTTATGATTGACTGATGCACACCAGTGGACAGCTGACTACAGAGAGTTGACCCTCGTCGTTCATATCTAAGTTAAAAATATAGTTCAACCACTTACTTCATGAAAATAATTACAAGCTACTGATATTCAAATACTACAGTACAAATGTGTATAATCAATTCACCCTATTCAACAAGGCTTTTGAACAAGGCACAGGTACTTCTCTGTGAAATGATTAAATTTTGCTACCTCTTTCTTATAAAAATTTCCTACAAAAATGCCCAATTGCAGAAAAATGTCTTCTTGAGAAAATCCACACAAAAAACCTGTGATAAGGAGCAATGAAATCCTGTCTCATGTGTGAATGTGTTTAATATACACTTTACTTTCCCTCCCTTGTGACGTGACATAGGTGCATAATTTGGAGAATGCACTAGTTAATCAGAGGCACCAGTTCAAATCACTGACATTGACTACACGCTCGTGAAAAGATGGTCCAAAGAGCATTGCGCAGAAAAGCTGTGCCTTAGTTATGACATCACTGCACAGAGGAAGAGAGATAGAGCATAGGTGCTACACTTCTTTTTCCTAAAGGAGCGGTCATTATTTACACTGGGGGAGAGAATGGAAGAATGTAACCTTTTTCCGGTGAACATTTTCATGTCCCCTTTGCTCCCATTCATCAAATTTGCATTTCCCTAATTTTATTAAATTTCTTGATGAAATGTTCATGTTCCCCTCTTGCTTACAAATTTTTTTGTGTTCCCCCTCAAATCTTCTGTACCTTCCCCTCCCTGTGTAATAGTGATCCCTCCATAATATAGGTTATTAACAATACCATACAGATTGAACAGGCACAACTATAAAGGACTTCTTTGAAAAGGAGATATATCTCCTTCTTTATTTTATGCCTAATCAATCATTTAAAAGAGACAATACATGATTCATTTACCTTGTAGCTAATGCTCTATACCATTCTCCATCACAGCACACCTCAATAGGACTTAAGATGGCTACAACATCAGCACGCACATTAAACTTAAACACTAAATGGCTAGTTATGATCTCTAAACTAAAGAACGCATTCGTCTCTGGGTTCTCTGCAAAGAACAGTAGTCCGTCCCTCTGTTCTGTTTTGAATTCCAACTGAAGCTCATTAAAGAGGGTTGTGTGCTCTTCAGCTTGGCGATTGATGGTAATTGAACTCTGACCCGAGAAGCGCACAGGCTGTTTGGTGTTGGCGATCCTTTCTTGAACAAGTCTCAGTTTTTCTCGCAAGGCAGCCATCTTTGATGTGATGTCACTTCGCAATTGGGTTGTTTCATTTTGAACCGATTGTAAACTGCTGACTTGGCCTTCTAGTGCTGTCAGTTCTGTTTCAGTGTTAGTAACTGTAACAAATTTTAAAATGATTTGCAATATTACAATTAAGTGTAGTGTATAAAAGTTTAGTTAAGTTAGTGTATAAAAGCATGTTCACCGGTAATCACATAACAGGTAATGTAGCCAAAAGTATATAACCCAAGTCATAATTGTGCGATGTGTGTATGTGTGTGTGTGTATGTATGTGTGTAGGTGGGGGTGTGTGTGCGTGCATGCGTGTGCATGTGTTTACGTATATGGAAAGTGTATACAATATGGGGATTTATTTCATTGTGGAGACGATAGTGACATTCCACAAGCCTACCACTTTTTTTCAATCAAATAAAAGCACAATATTGTAATTTATTCCCTGAACAACTATCAGCCTATAATAAGGTAATGTGGCCAAAAGTATATAACCCAAGTCATAATTGTGCGATGTGTGTATGTGTGTAGGTGGGGGTGTGTGTACGTGCATGCGTGTGCATGTGTTTACGTATATGGAAAGCGTATACAATATGGGGATTTATTTCATTGTGGAGACGATAGTGACATTCCACAAGCCTACCACTTTTTTTTCAATCAAATAAAAGCACAATATTGTAATTTATTCCCTGAACAACTATCAGCCTATAATAATTTAAGGTTGATAGCTATCCAACTGGTTCATTTCTTTTTAAAAAAATCAACAAAATTCTATGGTGTCACTTCTGAAAATTTAAGTTTTCATAAAGTATAAACTTTTTGTAAGTGTATGTATGTAAAAAGTGTATGTTCTTTTTGGAGAAAAGGTAATTTATTTCCCTCTTTTACTTGCACATTTCAGAAAAAATTTTTACCATTCTTATTGGTAATACCAAAAAATATTTTTAGCAATAAAATTTTATATTTTAACACCACTTGTAAATGACAACATACATTGCAGAAGGTCTTGTTTGTCATGTTTGCGTAATAACTTGCGCATTATTTGTCATGATAACCTACACCCAAACAGCATGTTGTGATTTAAACGATATGCGCTATGCATTTGATCTTATTAGAAACTATGGTAAATATATTAAGAACCTGAGAGGGAAAACAAATTTGTGCTGTTTTAGGCTCTATTTAGATCCCTTTTAACAAAGTTATTACAATATCATGTACCACATATCAGCTATTCACTCAAGTTCCTTACCTGTGACTGGTAGGTCAGTGTTAAATTGTGTAGCATTACTGACTGTCTCCTTAATAGTTTCAATATCTTGTCTGTCCTGTTCAAGTCTGCCATCTACTTCATCTATTCCCGCAATGACCTCGCCACTGAGAGTTATGGCCGTGTTGCTGTCGGTTGTACCTTGGTTAATAGCTGGCTGGATTTGTGGATCTATGATAATAAAGGAATATAAGGAATTGGTGAATTGACAAGACTGAAATAAAATTAAAATACCATTTTGTTTTCACATGCCCACCCAATGAGTGCTCAAGGTATTTTGCAGCAACCGTGTAGGTGCTCAACACCCAGGTCAAAATTCCAGTTGATCCCAGTTTAAAGTTGTTCCATTTTCATTGAGGGAACAAACTGGTTTCAACTGTTTTTAACTGTTTGTAACTGCAATCTTAGAACACTTTTATAGGCCTACTTCAAAATTTCCCCCTCTCCCCCCTGGACAATGTTGAATCTTGAAATTTTGTTCTTGCCACCCTACAAGAACCCAACATTGATTGGTGGGGATAGGGAGGGGTGCATGGATAGAGAATGCTCCAAGCCTCCCAATCCAAGTTGACATGATTTCCTATATATCTCTTTAAGAGAAATATGGCAAATAATCGGGGCAAAAAGAGCAGTCGTGTTCCAACACATTTTGGCTAAGATTGTGGTCTTAAAGGCTGACTCAGAGATTTCAAAATATATATTTTTTGTGTAGTAATTAAAAATAGTCAACTAGAACTAAAGATACTCACCTAAAATGCTCAATTCCAAAGTTAGAGATGAATCAGATCTTTTGTTTTCTTGCAGTACACATTTATGTGCAATATAACAGTGCATAGGATACCGTGTATAACAAATTTCCGGATCCGGAATTTTTAAAACAAAGTTGTGATTTTCTATATGAAGGACTTCGATTTGAGCTTAGTTATTTCACACAGTGATTATTATGGGGACAAGCATTATGTATATGCAAAAACACAATTTGTTTGAAAATTGAGGGCGCCCTCCCCAGGAAATCTCTGAGTCAGCCTTTGAGTTCAACTGGTCAGTAAAAAAATAGTTGAGCCATGGTCATGCTGCTGTTGGTTATACCTTGGCCAAGCTAGCTGGGTTTACATGCATCATATACACCCAATGAGTGATCAAGGCATCGTGTGGCAGCTTTGTTGATGCTTAGCGCATCAGAGGAATAACCAAAAATGTGAAATGATCTGCAATCTCGGTCATAAAAGCTGGGACACTTTGCCTCGTTAAATGAACTCCAAGCCTCTGGATTAGTATTTGTCACTGGAAGCACACCCATTCAAATGTCCTACATATGTATCCCAATGTTGACAGGTTGGCATAGGAGGGGGTTTGAAGAAGTAGAGATACAGACAGACCAATCAATAGATACGTTTTCCTTAAAATATCTTAGAATTTGTCTCATAGGACATAATTGAGGACAAGTGTCCCAGCTAGTTGCAACCAGATTTGTGGCTACTAAGAGTTATACCTTAATCAATAGCTGGCTGGATTTGAGGATCTTAGACTATCAAAATTTGTGG